>JAGFNK010000417.1:0-46649 GCA_025769875.1 Russula earlei
TTATGTTCGTTGATATCACATTCGGAACGCGTTGATCGTATCTTTCAGAAGATGTACTGAAGAAGCAATGAGTAGCATTGCTTCTGTCCCAGATGTTCCTGTACCGCCACGTACATCGGTTCCTTGATTGGGGAAGCACTTAATGCTTCCAGCACTGAGATCGTTTACATAGAAGCAACCTCGCTTCTATGAGCCGCCTTTTGCTTCTATAGCACCAACCAGTACTACATTAGCATGAACCTTATTCCTGTAGGGCTATATAAAGCCTCCAGTAGAAACAGTTGGGCCTTAAGCTCGACTTAGTTTGCCAATCCCAAACAGTTGACTCCTACCCCGTCTGCAGAGCCCCTCTCATCTTGTTGTCATACTCTAGAAGGATCTAACACTCCTTCCCCTCCACGAGTATTGCTTGCTTGACTCAAGCATATCTGCATTGGTAGGACGCATTTGTGTTATGAACCAAGGCCTAGTCCTGGCCGAGGATTGTCCTATTTTACTCAAGAAAGACCTCTCTCACTTTGCATTGCCGACTCCCTTCCGTTTTCTGGGCTATCCCTCCTGTGGTACAAGATATTGCTATTGCAAAGGCACTATAACATGACCAGGCACCTGTTTCCTAATCGGGTAATCATCGCGTGGCAGCCACATGGCCACCCAGCCACCATGGACCTGAAACAGCAGCACAAACTCTTAGAAACTGTTGCATAAATCATCTGACGTCATCAAGACTCCAATGACATCATGGCTGACTGAGTGACTCCACAGTGACCTCATAGGCTCACTAAGCGCCCCACAGTGACATCATAATGATGTCATCGCTCCACAATGATCAGTAATGTGCTCAGTAAGCCTGAAACTTGACACAAGCAAGTTTATGCCTCTGTAGTCCTATTGGATGGTACCAAAGAGTCTAGAATAGTCCCAGTGCTTTGTAATCGACCCTGTACACTGTATATAAGCCCCAATGAAGCATGGCAGTCGTCAGACTGTCCATTTGTGATACTCTCATACTCCTGGGTACTCCCCTGCGACCGCTCAGTTTAAAGACTTCCCTCGCCTCCAAGGTACTCTTCAACAACCGCCTTGTCTAAAGCCCCTTCGCTGCACTGGCCTCCAGTCTTCGCCTCTGCCTCTTGCAACATCTACCAGTCCCCATCTGGTACCTCCTCGTCATTTGGCTCATCCTCCTGTTCAACACCGCCTTCGCCATGTACCATCTGTTCCGACCTTTGCCCACCTACTCCTGAGTCCTTAGTGATCAGCAGTACGTGTCTTGACAGTTTGTAGACGCGACCATTGATCTTATTTAAGGCACTTTGGAGCCTTAACATCCATGCAAAGAGGCGCATCATGGTTGGTTCTTCAACATTGAGTCCTGCTCGTCTGGTCAGCAGTTGAAATTCAGAAACATAGTCATCCAAGAGGCCATCTTTCATTTTGAGTTCTTTGAGCCTATCTTGAGCTTTCTCGTGTTCTGCATAGACAGTGAAGGCTTGGCGGAATTGTTGCCACAGTGCTTCCCATGCGGTCAGTCCCATGGGAATGTTCGTTGGGTCATCTTGGACATCTTCAAGCCATTTATCCATGGCTTCAAGCCATCCTTTGACTTTCATGCCTTTCAAGAGAGAGAGAAAATAGGCACATTTTTTGATGGGGTCTCTGGCAATCTTGCTGTCATGATTCATAGACATAAATCTGTTAAACGCGACTAAGAACACGTGTGTGTGGGCTCAATCGCCATTGAGAAACTTGGGGGGAATTCCCTTGAGTTTTCCATTGTCAGAGTTGCATGCATTGTGTCTGCGATTGGCACACATTTCGTAGTCATCAGGGTCGGGGTTGGGGCTTGGGGGTCATATTCCATGTCCTCCAAGTCCTGTGAATGAGGCGCGTGGGTGTGCTTGTGCCATTCCAGACAATGTGGGTTGTGGTTGAGTTGGTTTGGGGTCAGTGGCAGCAATGAAGATGTTTGTCATCGTCATGGGTTCAAGCTCCATTGGAGCATGGGTGGGTCCTGGCATCGGGGCATGGCTTGGGGCCTTCAAATTTGGGAGGGGTTCTCCTGATGCTGTCAATGTCACAAGGTTGATCCCTCTGAGGGGGTTCTGAGTGAGGTGAAAGGCTGGGCGAGTGACACACATTGCTTCTCAGGTTCTCCGTGTCTTGCAATCTCAAACCACAGGCTATAGAGATGGCTTAAGGCTACTTTGGCACCCTTCCAGGTCAGTGTTGGCTGTGAAGCCCTTCAAATAGGTTTTGCCAAACTTGAAGGCTTCAAGGCTGTTGAAGGGCTTCAAGACCTTCAATTGAAGGCCTTAATATCAAAAAATGACAGTTTAAAATGTTTGCATGGCTATTATCATAAGTTTGACAACAATAGGGGTGATTCAAGCTAAGATACAGTCAATTTAAGTTTCTACTCGAAGTCATCCCCAGATCCCTCCATGGCACCATCATCAGGGTATTCATCCTCCTCTTGGTCCACCAAAGCTTCCATCAGTGCAGCTTCCTCATCAAATTCCATCAGTGCATGTCTGTCAGGTCGTACCACCTCACCTCCAAATAGCACCAACAGTTTACAAGGTGACCATTTTCTGGCATGGGCAGCTGGTTTAGGTGTAATCAGGTCCTCATTGTCTGATTCCAGCTCAGCATCTGACTCATTCTCTGCCTGGAGTCATGCATCCCTGATCCACTTTGCCATCTCTGTTCTCCACCCTGCTTTGCTAGTCACCAATGCTTGGCCATGCTCAGTCTTGTCTTCATCATCTATATCTTCGAGCAAATCACTGTATCATGGGACAGCTGGAAGAGTGGCAGTTGAACTATGGTTCTTACACTTTCCTTGCTTTTCAATGAGGCCAAGCTGTCAATGATCTGGAGCAATATCTGCACCAACCTGATAATGGTGAGGGTTGTACAAAAGATGCAGTAATAATTAAACTTTGTCATCTTTTCAAGCTTCTTCAAGCCTAAACGATTCCGTTGTTGGGTTTGCTTAACCTTCAAGTCAGAGAAAAGACACTCGCAACCAGCCTGATTGACTACAATAGTAAGGAGGATAATTGCAAAGGATGCAAGCTCCTGTGTATCATTTAAACTCTCAAAGGCCCTCCAGACAGCGAGTGGGTTCTTCCCCTAGTCAAATACATGTCAATATACTTTACTGATAGCCATATGAAGTACATACCATAATATCTTCAAACCCAACGCGTTGATCTCTCCAATCACCAAACTGCCCTGTCCTGGCGAGATACTGCATAAATGATCTTGTAAGTGCATGCTCCTTTGTAGCACGCTCCTGTGGCATATCACTGTTTGAGGGCCAGGCTTTCATGCGACGATACATCTACACCCATCAATCGCTGTATAGTTTGAGATAGTGGACATAAATGACATACTGAAATGAGGAGGTTATTGCACTTGAAGTAATTAAGATTTGCAGTGGATCCAAAACAGGATAGACCCTCATATGGATTAAGAATCAAGGCCAGGATGAAAAGCGGTTTGTCACAAGACTTCCATCTCTTTTCAAGTCGTTTGACCATTGCAGTTGCAACATTGGGCTCAGGATGACCCTTGAAATGTATGAACATTCCCACCAAGGTAAGTAGGACTTGATCAGCCCAAGTAGAGTTGCTCTGATTGATGTTCGTTCCATAGCAGATGGGCTCAATGTCACCTATAACGGTCTCTAGCCCAGTCCAGAATGTGTGGCTGTTAATTAAGTCACAGAACTGCACAGCATCTTTGGTCAGGCGTTCTTTCTCCGTTGACTTGGCTGCCCCAGCTTGCGCAGCAATAATAGCTTCTTGATGCAGCATTATGGCAAGCTGAAGTGGCTCCTTGACAGTGTATAAGCAAAGAAAGGCAATGTAATGTGTCGTCCATCATGTGAGATTGGCCATGAGATATGTGAGAATGATAGAACATCCATTATTATGGTCCTTGCTGATATCTGCCTGCGCCTCATTAAATATGGCATGGACCTTCCCATGGTTGTTCAGCCAGCCTATCAGTGCTGTTGCAGATGCTCCAATCTCTACAGCGTAAATGCAGACCTTGAAGTAGTCGACAAGAATCAATTGAAACTTTGTGAATTGAACCATTAGTATTTATGACGTGGCATGATGAAATGTTGCTGCACACACCTGGTGAGCCCAACATGATGGCCCAATCAAGTATGGCCAACTCTTTATCAGTAATTTCCAACCCTTGTTGCTACCACCATCTGCATCTGTTGTGAAGTAGATAACTGTGCAACCATACTTTTTCTCTATCCGATCAATAATCTCTTCAAATTCCTGACATTGTGCAGGTCCATCCTTGTTGTTTGCAATTGCATGAATCAACTCTAGCATATATGACTAGATGGTGTGGGAGATACATCACAGACAACGGGCGCAATGGCACATACCTTGAAATCCACATTCGCGCAAATGCCATTCACAGCATCTTTCATGAGAGATTTCCATCCATCAGTCCTACACTTCCAAAATCAGCACTGCATATTGATCTAGTGTCATTACAATTTTACAATAAACCAAGGTTCTTTCTGGTTAGGATTCTTCCAAGCGTTGAGTCAACTATCCCTGATGCTTCATCTAGCAACTGACCACCAATTACTTTCCTAGATGGTATGATTCCAGGTGCAGCCATTCGTAGCATCCCAAAGAGCTTCAACATCTGTTGTAACTTACCCCCTTGTCAGTTCATCCATTATTCTCTTGTTATTGTTCCTCCTTACCACCCTCTTCCCCTTGGTTACCATTTCATCCCTTGATGTTGATGGTCCCTTACTGTTTCATCTATTGTGTTTCACTTATTGTGTTTCACCTATTGTGTTTCACCTATTGTGTTTCACTTATTGTGTTTCACCTATTGTTGAGTTATCTTTGCTATTGGTTCACCTTTATCTATTGTTCTGCTTATAGTACTGTACAGCCTCACTACATACAGTATTTAAGCACCTGTGGAAGCTGGGGAATGTCCCAAGCTTAGCTTTGTCCCATTTCCTGTCGCATCCCTTTGCCCTGTAGAACTGTCTCTCAATCACAGTTTGCGTTGTGCTGGCTTACACCTTGCTTACCTTGAACACACCTCAGGGAACCTTTGTGTCCCTTTTTCCTCCTCTGCCTCTCTCTCATTGTCCTCCTCTTCTGTGAAACCAGAAGATCAACTCTGTCTGCAGACTGAGTCATTGTCTGACTCAGCCTTGAGACGCTAAACCTTTGATCCAGTCTCTCTGAGCCGGCCCCCACTGAACCCTTGAACCAAGTCACAGGGACTTGGCCCCATTGAACCCTGAGCTAACGCTCTTACGGCCGCGACGCCGTAACAACATCTCTGGGTTTCCTGTTGCTTGGAACGAAAGGTTTGCCAAAACAACAGCTCAAAGGACTTGGGCCTGGACAGCAACCATCTCTTCTTGACTGAACGGCATGTCCACTCCTCAGTAGGTCTTCAGCATGGCTTGTTTCAACTGCTGGCATGGATGGGAGCTTGGTTCGATGGTGGAGCTTGGTTGGGAGCATTTCCTGCTGTTGTTGTTGACAGTTGGCTCAGATGTCACATTTGTCATGAACCATTCTCCAGAGAGGGCCCTTGAAGGACCCTTCCTTATGATAGGAAACCCAGTCCCTATGGTGTCACCCTGTTCACACAGACAAAAGGGGTGAGTAGTGGTGTCCACAATATCGTGCGCGCATTGTTGCACAAGCGATTCTCAGCACAATCGACATACAGCAAGCCCCACTTAATGGCAACCCTTTTAGCAATAAAGGACAGTATTGTAGCCTCCCTAAGGACCCTTTAGGATGACTCTAAGTGCCCTACAATAGGCACTAACACAATACTAAAGACCATATAACATGTTATTAGACTAACTCTATCCCTTGAACCAAACTACAAGTCCCCAAATGACCAGCCCTAAACTAACTAACAGCAAATGAATCAGGTGCTTCGCACATGTACTGGAGCAGTGAACACATGGACCAGTAGAGGCTCTTATTCATCATTAGGAGCCCTCTTACTCAGCAGCTTACTGAGCATGACTGAGCATGCTCAGTAAGTGTACTCCAACTTCTTACTCATCCACCTATTGTGCTTGATAACAAGGTTATGACTTGTTCCCTATTTAGCAGTTCTCTTGTAGTATATAAGCGCTCAATAAAGTAGCAGACAGTCTTCAGACTGTCCATTGTTTACAGCACTCTCTATCCCTGGGATACTCCTTTAAGGACTGTCCCCTTGTGACCATTCTGGCCTCTTCCCTGCATACCTGCTCAACTCTACCAGTAACTATACCTCTTTGGTATCTGTTACTGCTTTGGACTCTACTTCTTGCCCATGCCATCTTGGATGTCTATCGACTCGTCTTTGAGCTTATCCCTTGCTCTTGAACTGGATAGTTCAACAGTGAGTCTTGACAGCGTTACCCTTAGCTGATGTCTTTCCCAAGGCTCGTTGGGTGATTGCTTCTTCTTTTGCCACATCTGATGCATGCGGGCATGGTTGAATGCCTTGTCCCCCAATTATATGTGCAATGAAGGCTAGTTTTGAGCCTTGAGTACTGCCCACTGCTTGGCAAGCTTTGAAGTATGTGTTAATATGGAGATTGAGGGTGAACATGACATGTCATGTTGGCCATAGTTACTCACCAGTTTCAAATCTCAACTTCTGTGAAATAAATTCTGAAGCATCATCCAGTCCTTCATCACCAATCACTTCATGTTGAGCAACACAACCCTTGCAGTATGTGTGATAATGGGTTCCATTTTGCTTCTCACCTTGATGAAAGAATGCCCAAAGTGACTGAGCATTTGGTGCCATCTGACATCTTGGACAAGTCAAGAGTTTGAAATTATTAGTTGACAAATTTTCTAACTATGACACAGCCACTTGGACCTTGAAGCCCTTCAACTCTTCAAAATTTTGTTACAAGCCTTGAAGGCTTCACTGAAGGCCTTCTGAAGGGCAAGCCATTTGAAGGCCTTCAGCCCTTCAGCCAACACTGGTTGGACTTCATCTCCCCCATCTTCTTCATCCAACAGAAAGATGGCACCACCCCACGAATGGTAGTGAACTACTGAAAACTCTGTTGAACCGGAACCCGAACGGATCAAAGAAGGCGAAGACCTTCATACAAGGTTCAAGATCCGCTCATAGATGTTACGTGTTAGACAGAACTTTAGTATATGCGCTTATGGCAATAGGGTTACGCATACTACGCTATCTATCACAAGATGCAGCCTTATGCTGCATCTAGAACGTTTCCACATCACATGTCACTTAATGCGCGATATAGTGGACACCTGTAGTCACCTCTTTTGGACTTAGGAACAGCCCTGGGTCATAGAGGTATAAATACCATACATGTAGACGAGTATACACATCGCTCTACACCCCAATATCACTTGAGCATTAGCACAACCTCTAAGGTGGGTTGCTTGGCCTGTTAGCTGCGCTCTATGCTGCGCAACAGGTTATGGGCCCTGCAAGCCATGCGCCTTCATCGGCTGCAACGATGGCGAAGCATCCCTGAAGCCTGCATGCTGCGGCGAGCTAGTCTACCCTATGGGGAGACTATGTCGGCTTGTTTGAATACAAATACTCTTACTGACGACCTCTAAGCCCTCTTCTAACAGCTACAATGTCGTCGTCTCAACCCTCTGCCCCTGTTGTCCCCATCCTTGATGGTGCAAACTATGGTATTTGGTCAAAGGCTATGAAAGCCTACCTCATGTCCATTGGACTGTGGGGTTATTGCAATGGCACTTTTGAACTGCCTACCTTCCCTGGCCTTCCTCAGGCGCCTCTTGCCTGAAGAGATTGCTGCCCAGGCTGTCGCTCATGGCAGCTGTGAAAGAATGGAACAAAGGGAATGATATGGCAGTCGGTCATATGGTCCTTAGATCGAGCATCGCGATCCAACAAGATCTTACATCTTTGGATAACGCTGAGACAATCTGGAATCGCCTTGATACCCTCTATGGTACGGCGACTACCACTAGTATCTATAAGGACTTCAAAGAAGCCATCTCCATCCGCATTAACCCGAGCCAGCATCCTGGCCCACAAATGGATCGGATACACGCTGCGTTCCAGCGCCTCACCGCATCCTCCCTTATCATTCCTGACGCCTTACAGGCACTCATCATGCTTGCAGCTATTCCCCCGAAATGGGAAATGCTTGTCCACATCGTCACTCAGAACTATGATCTAGCCGATCTTAGTCCAAAGGATGTCCGAGAGGCTATTGTCTCTCAATATCAAACTGAGGTCAATCGTGGAACAAACAAAAAGCACAGCGCGCAGAAGCTCTCAGCTGTCAAGCGCAAGCACGGTGACCCCTCCTTCTCCAATCAGCAGCAGGGCAATAAGCCCAAGCGCGATGAAGATAAGGACAAGCGCCAGCGCGGTAAGCGCGGCGGCAAAGGAAAAGGGAAAGGCAAGGAGAAGGCTGATAACAGCCATGGTCCCGGACACTCCCACATTGCAGGACGTTGCCGCACTCCCACTCCCGACCATTACCACTATTGCCCATCTGGGTCCTTCGGGGATCCAACAACGTACCGTCCCAACTGCGACTGACCCTCGCAAACGCACTCACGGCCCTTACAAGGCCTTAAACAAAGCGCTTGATCTTGCTGATGATCTTGGGGTAACTCCCACTATACAGACAGTCAAGACCCTCGAGCAGCGGATCTCGACTCAATCCGCTGCCTCGACAAGTGCAGTCAAACTCCCGTCGCCCGTCCCTGAGCCTATGGACCAGGACGATGGCGACTTCGCGCAAACAAACACGTCGGATTTATTCGACATATATGATGGTATCCCAGAAGGTGCTGCCACCCCTGAGCGTGCTCCGACTCCGTCGGATGAAGCGCTTGATTGGGGCAGCGACCCCGAAGATAACGAAGCGTGCGTGCGCCTCCCTCTCTCCTTTCACTCGCTAAAGAACCTATTAGCATCTCCCCAGCCCCTAAGCGGGCTAGATATGTCTAATAAGTGTTCGCTTGTATCATACAATGTACAAATTAGCGAAGGGACTACTTCCCTTCAAAGTGAATGTAACAAAAATTGTTCGAGATGTAGAGGAAAGCACGACTTGAGTAAAATGGGATCCTTATGGCTCCTTGACTCTGGCGCATCCGCACACTTCACCTTCGAAATAAAAGACTTTATAGAGTATACGCCGGCTTTGCCGCACGAAAGATCCCCTGTTAAAACTGCCGATAACACTATATATGTGGAAGGCAAAGGCGCTGTGTTGCTTCGGCACACTGTCAACTCTAAAACAGTTGTCACAGCGCATTTCTCCTGTTCTCTATATTCCGAAAATTAACACTCGGATATTATCTATGGGGGAGTTTTTACAACAAGGGATGCATGCATTAGGGAATAGAAATCATATTTCCCTACGAGAGGACGGACGTATAATCCTGTCCTCTTACCCCTTATTCCCGGGTCAAACCACGTATTGGTTAGACGCCTCAATTGAAAGCGCGCAAGCGCATTCTCTTATCTACGTGGTAGATTATGATGTCATTCACCGACGCCTTGGCCACCCATCTAAGGATGTCGTAACACGTGCAAAGACACATACCAAGGGTCTCCCTGAAGACCTGAAAATCCCTCAGGAACAGCCGGTATGTCCTGGCTGCGCGCAAGGCAAAATGCCTGCATCTGTGCACCCCCCTTCTGAAACTCGTGCTTCCTGCACCGTTCGAGCGTATTCACTCGGACCTTAAGAGTTTCCCTGTGAAGTCGTATCATAAGTACGAATATTTCGTCAGTTTCATTGACGATTATTCCTCCTATGCATGGATCACACTCTTAAAAAATAAAAAGTCGACCATAATGGCCGTCAAGCAATTCCTTGCTATGGTCAAAAACCAATACAAAGCAGGAATCAAAGAGTGGATGTCCGATGCTGGCGGAGAGTACAAGTCCGAGGCCTTTGATAACGTCCTAAAGGACGAAGGAATTAAAATCCTACAAAGCGCCCCATACACTCCACAACAGAATGGACGTGCAGAGCGCTTTATGCGCACTGTAATGGACAAAGCTCAGGCAATGCTGCCTTGAAGCTTGTCTACCTCCCTCCTGGTGGGAATTTGCAGTGAATCATGGGACACACTGTTACAATAGGACACCTGCCAGACGCCTTCAATGGCGTACACCCTATGAAGTCCTAAAGAACGAGGTCCCTGATATCTCACACCTCAGAGTATTTGGTTGTGGTGCATATGTGCACATACCAGAAAAGCGTCGAGTCAATAAGCTTTCGCCTAAAAGCGAGCTAATGATCTACCTTGGTCACACTGAGGGGATCAAAGCCTCACTCTTCATGAGGCTCCCAAATAATACACTTTACACAAATGCTACCAGCCCTATACGATGAGACCCTGTACCCCAAATGCGACAAAGCGCGCACTAAAGGTACCACATGGATTAATGAACCGCATGAGGAACTACCGCAACAACCTGTCAAAGACACCATTCCTGGTGTTGACGACCCATTCCCTACAATCAAAAGTGAGGACGATGAGCAGCCTATACAGGCGCCAGAAGAAGAGGAACGTGAGCAAACGCCCGTCCCTCCTACACCGTCCCCTCCTCCCATTGAAGAGCCTGTACCTCTTCGAAGGTCTCAGCGGTTGAGGAAAGTACCTACCCGTCCTGGCAACGTCTATGGTGAACGCAGACACCCCACAGAAGTGGAAAAAGACGTTCGGCACACACGCACATGGAGAACAATGACAGAAAACCAACCCGGTAGCTCTGGTGAGGATAGTACTGTCAGGATCGGCCGCACCAGGCCCTTACCCTCCTGTCGTCCTTGACGATCAACCGCCGCAAGCCTCTGAGGATGAGGTAGAAGACATTCTATGTCTAGCAAGGGAAGGGGGAGTCAAATTTCTGAACTATCTGCTCGCCCAAGCAGTTCCACTAAGTTCAGATGCACCTGATACTGCGAAGATTTGCGAATGGACCTTTAGGGACATTCTGCGAATGCCAAGTGAACTCCAAAAGGAGTGGAAAGATGCTTGTCGCGAGGAGTTGGAATCCCTCCGCAGACGCAAAGTCTTCGAACTAGTCGATCCTCCCTAAGGATCGCAAAATAATTAAAAATAGATGGGTATTCGACCTTAAGTCTGATGGTCATAAAAAAGCCAGACTAGTCGCCAAAGGCTTCTCCCAAGTAGAAGGCATTGACTATGACGAAATATTCTCACCCGTGGTACGGTTTGAGACAGTCCGCCTGATGATTGTGCTCGCAGCGCTCAAAAACTGGCACATTAGCGGACTAGACGTCAAGACTGCCTTTCTCTATGGTGAGCTCGATGAAGAGCTCTATATGGAGCAGCCTGAGGGCTTCAAAATAAAAGGCCAAGAGCGCAAAGTCATGCGCCTTAAACGCGCAATATATGGACTCAAGCAAGCGGCACTTGCTTGGTGGAAAGCCCTTGACAAGTCCATGGCCTCGCTCGGCCTTATTCGCCTTATGTCTGACTCTGGGCTCTTTGTTAGTAAAGACAAGAGCATCATAGCCATCGTCTATGTTGATGATGTGCTCTTCTTTGGAGCAGACAAAAAACAAATCAATAAAACAAAGGAGCGCTTTATGAAGCTCTGGGAATGTCGAGATCTGGGCGATGCCCAAGAATTTCTACGCATGCTGCATTCAACGCAAGTCCGGCCAGATACATCTGGACCAGACTGAGTATCTTAAGGAAAGTGCTGCAGCTGTTTCGACTTGCTTAACGCAAACCCTGCTCCTACTCCAGCTACCAGAGGGCTATCACCCCTCTCCCAACACTTCTGCTGCTGACCCAGCCTTGCGGTCAAAATTCCAGCAGGTTATAGGATCACTCCTATACATAATGCTTGGAACACGTCCATACATAGCCTTTGCGGTCACTAAGTTGTCGCAACATGCTGCCAACCCCTCAGAGGATCATTTAAATCGTGCATTACTATATTTGCCGATACCTCTTGGGAACCACCAATTATGCCTTGGTCTATGATGGACCATCTCATGGCGGCCTAATGGCATATGCTGACTCTGACTGGGCTTCTGATCCGACAAATCGGAAGTCCACTACAGGCTATATGGTGAACCTGGCTGGAGCAATATTTTCGTGGAACTCACGAGCGCAGAAAACAGTCGCGCTCTCCTCCACTGAAGCCGAGTATATGTCAGCTCTCTGACATGAGCAGACAGTTAGTTTGGATTAAATCCTTACTAACAGAACTTGGCATTAATCTTGCTCCCATCCCACTGTTCGGTGATAACCAAGGCTCAATATTCTTAGCCTCCAACCCTGTGCAAGAAAAGCGCATCAAACATATTGATTTGCGCTATCACTTCATTCGTGAAGTCATACAAAACAAACAGGTGGAGCTATTCTTTATTGAAGGGGCTAATAACCCAGCCGAACATGTTCACCAAGAACCTTGGTCGCGTCAAGTTCCTCAAATTCAGGGAGCAACTAGGACTAATGTTCTACCCCTGAATGTGGGAAAATGCTCATGGCATCTACCGATGCACTTAGCAAGGGGGAGTGTTGAACCGGAACCCGAACGGATCAAAGAAGGCGAAGACCTTCATACAAGGTTCAAGATCCGCTCATAGATGTTACGTGTTAGACAGAACTTTAGTATATGCGCTTATGGCAATAGGGTTACACATACTACACTATCTATCACAAGATGCAGCCTTATGCTGCGTCTAGAACGTTTCCACATCACGCGTCACTTAATGCGCGATATAGTGGACACCTGTAGTCACCTCTTTTGGACTTAGGAACAGCCCTGGGTCATAGGGTATAAATACCATACATGTAGACGAGTATACATATCGCTCTACACCCCAATATCACTTGAGCATTAGCACAACCTCTAAGGTGGGTTGCTTGGCCTGTTAGCTGCGCTCTATGCTGCGCAACAAACTCAACAATGCCACTGTCCCTGATTACCATGCTTTGCCAAACATGGAAGAACAGTTGCACCAATTAAGAGGTAAAACCACCTTCAGTAAATTCAATGTTAGAGCTGGCTACAACAACATCCTGATTCACCCAGAAGACCAGCACAAAGGGGCTTTCAAAACTCAATTTGGCACCTTCATCCCTATGGTAATGGGCTTTGGCTTCACCAATGCCCTGGCAGCTTTCCAATGAGCAATGAACCACACTCTCCAACCCTGGCTTCTCAAATACCCTGAAAACACCTGCAACTATCTAGACAACATGGCAATAGCCACAGGATTGGGAGAAGAGCACCTTCACTGACAAATCACACATGAATTCCTCAACCTCCTTGAAAGGGACTCTTACTTTTTGGAGGCATCCAAATGTGCCTTTGAGCAAAAAGAAATTGACTTCCTAGGCTTCCAGATCAACGCACTCAATTACCAATGACCATTCATCCGAGATTTCACCAAAATAGCTCATCCCATCATTTCCATAATTAAGAAGGGAATTTCCTTCTCCTGGACCCCAGAAGCAACTGCTGCCCTGGAAACCCTGATATTGGCAGTTTGTGATGACCCTGAAATCTACACCACCAACCCTGACCTTCCATATGAATTGGAAACTGATGCCTCACAATTTGCCACCAGAGCAATCCTATTCCAAAAGAATTCAAGGGGAAAAAGGAAAATGATTGGAAACATGTCACATGCATTTAATGAAGCAGAAAGGAACTACCTGGTCTGGGACAAGGAGTTCCTGGCCCTGATCCTCGCACTCCAACATTGGCAATACTTACTGGTTGGGACCAAGTGTTAGGATTCTTGCATCTCTTGTTCTCATCTGCTCCCCTATGTCCTGATGACTCATTTCTGTTGACTCATACATGCCCGCTTACTGATTTGCTTACTGATTGATTGGTAACGGCTTACAGATTGCTTACTGATTTGATGACAGATAGTAGGAAAGATAGACTCACGCATCAATCATTCCTGACATTCTCGAATTGCGCTCCATGTATTTGGATACTACTGGTACTCGGCTATGTGCATCCCAAGTTTCATACGAATCGGATCAGTAGTTATGGAGATATCGTATAAATAGTCTGTAGTACCAAGAAGTTGAGCCTTACCCTTGACTTACTCTTTACAACAAGAAACTACCATCTTGTCTACTCTCTAAACAATCTATCAAAGAACTCTAAGTGAAAGAGGCCCCTCTCTTCTCTTAACATATATTCTTCCTGAGATAATATCAAAGTCTAGTGCTTGAACTAAATCAAGCAACTCTTTCACTAAGAGTCAGTATAAGATCAGTCAGATCTTAACACCAAGCATCCTATCAAAATCTTCACAGACCATGCCAACCTTGCCCACTACCAACTTCCTCACAAAATCAATCAAAGAATCACAGGATACATTTCCACACTCGCAGACTACCACTTTGAAATTCACCACAAACCAGGAGTCTCTAACCAAGCAGATGCCCTCTCACAACAACCAGATCACAATGATGGATTGGGAGATAACCAAAATATCATGGCACTCCCAGACAAACTCTTCATCAGCACACTCCACACCAAGGACCTCTATACCCAGGTTCTGACAGAACAAAAGAACTGAAAATTGGATCTACTAATGTGGAAGATCAAACACAACCTCCAGGAAGAAGACGGCACACTATTCAAAGATGGAAAATTGGTCATGCTGTACCAAGAACCCCTTTTACAAAAACATCTTACACACCTACCATGACAGCATTCTTGGTGGACATACAGGAAATGCCTGGACCCTATACTCAATCCAAGAGTCCTTCTGGTGGCCTAAGATGGGCTACTTCATCCAAGACTACATCCGAGGATGCGCCACCTGTCAAGCCAACAAATCTTCCATGCACCCCACTTGTCCCCCAATTCATCCAATTCCCCCTGAATTCCAGAAGCCCTTCCAAACCCTGGCCATTGATTGGATCGTTGACCTCCCCCTGTTGGAAGGATATGATACCATCATGACCATCACTGATCACAACTCCACCAAGGCGGCAATTTTCATACTGTGTTATAAAAATATAGGGACTCTAGAAATGGCTAAACTATTCTTACAGCATGCCTTCCCATGGACTGGAGTCCCCTCTAAAATCATCTCTGACCATGACTCTCGTTTCACTTCCAAACTGTTTCAAGAAATTGCCCAAATCCTCGAATCAACCAAAATCTGAGTACAGCCTATCACCTCAAACAGATGGGCAATCAGAGAGAATGAACCAAACTTGAGAGATGTATCACTGCATCTACATGGGAGAAAAACAAGAAGAATGGGCACACTGGCTTCCCATAGCTCAATACCATTTCAATGCTCACAAATCCACAACCACTAAACAAACCCCTTATGAACTCCTCATAGGCTTCAACCCACAAGGACTCAGCACCCAACTAAGGTGCAAGTTCCCAGGGATCCAAGACCAACTCCAAGCCCTGAAAGACATGTGAGAATCAGCTCAAGAAGCAATGAAAAGGGCACAGGACAATTGGGTAAAAGAAACTAAGTTCGAGCATTTTGAAGGACAGAAAGAAGGTCTGGCTGGAGGGCACTAACCTAAAAACTCCCCATCAGTTTCAGAAGTTCCACCCAAAACGATTTGGTCCCTTTGTCATCACCAAAAGAATTTCTCACATTGTCTACCAACTCCAATTGCCCCCCCAATGGAACATTCACAATGTATTCCATGCCTCCCTCCTATCTCCAGTCACTGAAATGCCTGAGCATGGACCAAACTTTCTGGAACCACCACCTGATCTCCTCTTGGGAGAATACAAAGTCAAAAAAATCACTGCTCAACATACTGACTCCAATATAGGTGTTAAGCCTCCAAAGTGCCTTAAATAAGATTAATGGTCACATCTATGAATGCATCCTACCAATGCAGATATGCTTGAGTCAAGCAAGCAATACTCATGGAGGGGAAGGAGTGTTAGATCCTTCTGGAGTATGGCAACAAGATGAGAGGGGCTCTGCAGATGGGGTAGGAGTCAACTGTTTGGGATTGGCAAACTAAGTCAAGCTTAAGGCTCAACTGCTACTTACTGGGGGCTTTATGTAGCCCTCAGGGATAAGGTTCATGCTACTGTAGTACTGGTCGGTGCTATAGAAGTGAAAGGCAGCTGATAGAAGCAATATTGCTTCTGTGTAAACAATCTCAGTGCTGGAAGCATTAAGTGCTTCCCTAGTAGCAATCTCAGTGTCATAAGTACTTTCCCAATCAGGGAAGCAATGTACATGGTGGTACAGGAACATCTGGGACAGAAGCAATGCTATTCATTGCTTCTTCAGTACATCTTTAGAATGATACAATCAATGCATTCTGAACGCGATATCAATGGACATAAACAGTCAAGATCGGATGCACACATGATGCAAACAATGCAGTCCATAGTTTGGTCGTTCTGGCACCCCAAACCACTTGGTAACAATAGGGTCCAATAGAAAGGGTATTCCGCAGCGGGAGATATGTGGGAACCCCTTTCAAATCTTAAAAATGCTCAAGACGCCATCACCATCTTTCACCTACAACAACCCACCAAACTCCACATTATGTCTACTACTGACTCCAATCCCACAGAATCTCATCACTCAGGCCAAAGCCTAGATGATCTCAAACATCAGTTCCAGGGACTTATGATATGACAACATACTTTACTCCCCTGAATCAGTTCATGTAACCCCCCACCCCTCCTATTCTGTTAATGACCCTTCCATCCCTGCCCACAGATACACCATTTTCAACTTAGCCACCAGGGAACAACTCTTTTCCAGAATTCTTTCCCCTGGTGACTTCTGTGGGTTTCAACTTCTCATGATGGACCACTGTTTTTCAGAGTTTCATTTTATCTATATGAAGAGCAGTACTTATGGATCTAGTATGGAATCATATCATATGGTCAGTTCCCTTAAATACCCCCACTCCCTCAGAGTGGTCAACTTGGCATCATGAACATGCTACCTCCACTTACAACACCCCCATGTTGTCCCCCACTCCCTCTTCATCCCCTCTACCCATTCTTACCCCTTCCCCTACCATAAAACAAGAACCCCTCTCACCCAAAGTCATACAACATATCATCAACCAGTGTACCTTCATCATCCCTGACCAGGCTGAACTACAAGACCTCTCAGCTACCCTTAGTTCATCTATGAACCATATATGCACATCCCACCTTTTTATATCCATATCAATGGGTGATGACACCTGTTACCTTACTTATGTATTGCACTTTGGAATGATGAGCCCATGCTCTTAGGAACTATGGGTCAAGGAGAACCTGCTTACAGAGAAAAACTCATTGCCAGACCTGTTGTCTCTGCCCCCCACCCTTCTGTCACTGTCTCTGACCTCCACCTCCTAGTCAAGGACCACCCCTTCCACTTCAATGTTGCCCAAGCACTTGAAAACCTCCATGACCCTGGCACCCTTGCTGATGTCTATCATCTCCACAGTGGCTCAATACAACCAAAGGTCCTAGAGGCTAAACATACCACCATCCAGGGAGCCATGAACATTTTCCAACAACATGACCAGCTCCATGAAATCCAGTCCTACACCAAGGACTCCACCACCATTTGCAGCCAGCTCTGCACCAACAACACCTCCATTCCAGTACATCACCAACTTGACAATATGATGACCAATGGGGGCCTCTCCCACAGTGTCACAAACCAAGGCCAAGTCCTAGCCACTTATTGTCCTATTTCACTCAAGAGAGACCTCTCTCACTTCACTTCTCCATTCCACTTCTATTTCACAGGCTACTCTCCCTGCAGTACAAGATATCGCTGTTACAAAGGCACTATGACATGACTAGACACCCATTTCCTAATCGCGTAATCATTGTGTGGCAGCCGCTTGGCCACTCAGCCACCAAGGACCCAAAACAACAGCATGAATCTCTACAACTTGTTGCACAACTCATATGATGTCATCTAGCTCCAATGACATCATGGCTGACTGAGCGACTCCACACTGACCTCATCTGCTCACCAAGCACTCCACAATGATGCCATAATGATGTCATCACTTTACAATGATCAGTAATACACTCAGTAAGCCCCAAACCTGACACAAGCAAGTTTATGCCCCTATAGTCCTAGTGGACAGTACCAAAGAGTCTAGAATTGTTCCTGTTCTTTGTAATTGACCATGTACTGTTTGTTAAGGCTCCAAAGTGCCATAAATAAGATCAATGGTCACATCTGTAAATGTGTCCTACCAATGCAGATATGCTTGAGTCAAGCAAGCAATACTCGTGGAGGGGAAGGGGTGTTAGATCCTTCTGAGTATGGCAATAAGATGAGAGGGGCTCTGCAGATGGGGTAGGAGTCAACTGTTTGGGATTGGCAAACTAAGTCGAGCTTAAGGCTCAACTGCTACAGACTGGGGGCTTTATATAGCCCTACAGGGATAAGGTTCATGCTACTGTAGTACTGGTCAGTGCTATAGAAGCAAAAGGCAGCTCATAGAAGCGAGGTTGCTTCTATGTAAATGATCTCAGTGCTGGAAGCATTAAGTGCTTCCCTAGTAGCAATCTCAGTGTCATAAGTACTTTCCTTAATCAAGGAAGCGACATACGTGGCAGTACAGGAACATCTGGGACAGAAGCAATGCTACTCATTGCTTTTTCAGTACATCTTCAGAAAGATACGATCAACGCGTTCCGAACGCAATATTAACGGACATAAATGATCATGATCTGACGCACGCATGATACAAATGGTGCAGTCCATAGTTCAGGTGTTCCAGCATCTTCCAGACCCCAAACCACTTGGTAACACTGTTGTAATCTACCCCTCTTTCGGTTCATCACTAATTTTGACTGCTTTACCTAACTATTGTTCTCTACCCCCACCCTCATCTCCTTGGTTACCGTTTTATCCCTTGATGTTGATGGTCCCTTATTGTTTCACCCCTGGTGTTTCATCTATTGTTTGAGCCTCTTTCACTACTGGTTTACTATTATCTATTATTCCACATATGGTACTGTACAGCCTCGCTAGATACAGTATTTAAGCAACTGTAAAAGCTGGGGAATGCCCCAAGCTTAGCTTTGTCCCATTTCCTGTCATATCCCTTTGCTCTGTATCCTCCCTCAAATCACAACTTGTGTTGTGCTGGCTTACACTCTGCTTGACCTGAGCTCATCACGAGGAACCTTTGTGTTCCTCTTCCTCCTCTGCTTCTCTCTCATCATCCTCCTCTTCTGTGAAACCGGAAGATCAACTCTGTCTGCAGATTAGGTCATCCTTGACTTAGTCTTGAGATGCTAAACCTCTGAACTGGTCCCTTGGAGCCGGTCCCCATTGAACCCCTGAACCAAGTCACTAGGACTTGGCCCCACTGAACCCTGAGCTAACGCTCCAATGGCTGCAACACTGTAACATGTACACAGTATATAAGCCCCAATGAAGCATGGCAGTCGTCAGACTGTCCATTTGTGATACTCTCCATTTCCTGGGTACTCCATCATGACCGCTCAGTTTAAAGCCTTCTCTCATCCTCAAGGTACTCTTCAAACGACTGCCTGTCATGAACCATTTCCTGGAGAGGGTCCTTGATGGACCCTTCTTTAGTAGAGGAAACCCAGCCTCTATGGTGCCACCCTGTTCACATGGACAAAAGGGGTGAGTAGAGGTGTCTACAATATTGCACATGCATTGTTGCACGAGCAATTCTTGGCACAATTGACATACAGCAAGCCCCACTTAGTGGCAACCCTTTTAGCAATAAAGGACAGTATTATAGCCTCTCTAAGGACCCTTTAGGATGACTCTAAGTTCTCTACAAAAGGCACTAACATGATACTAAAGACCCTACAACTGTTGAAACCGGAACCCGAATGGATCAAAGAAGGCGAAGACCTTCATACAAGGTTCAAGATCTGCTCATAGATGTTACATGTTAGACAGAACTTTAGTATATGCGCTGTAAGGTGAGCCATATCGCTGGCCTCGGAACCACGTGCGGACCGCGCGCGATGCGTGACGCTCGGCCTCCTCCCACACCTTGCCTCCTTCCTCGCATCGCATCGCCCAGTCCTCGCCACCGACCACGTGCACATGCCATGCCTCGGCACACGCGACGCGTTCGTCTCAGGCCTTTCACCATGGCCTCGACCGTCTTGACCAGTCTCAATTCTCTTTCATGCCTATCTCCCTTTCATGCCTTTCATCCTTAGTACTTCTCTCCTGTATATAAAACACCTAGCTACTCTGTAGTAGAAAGAGGAGGAAGAATACAGTCTTCTTGAGTTCCCCTTACCTTCAGTCAGAAACAACTGCGCGCGAGTGATCTTGCTCTCCTCTCCTCTCCTTCTCTTCTCCCTTCCTCCTCATTCCTCTTGCTCTTGGGTCAAGACAACCGTCTTTGGATCGCCGTCCAGCCCCACGAACTCTGCGCGCCCTGGTTTGGCTCGCTTCAGCGCCTATGGCAATAGGGTTGCACATACTATGCTATCTATCACAAGATGCAGCCTTATGCTTCATCTAGAACGTTTCCACATCATGCGTCACTGAGTGCGCGATATAGTGGACACCTGTAGTCACCTCTTTCGAACTTAGGAACAGCCCTGGGTCATAGAGGTATAAATACCATACATGTAGACAAGTATACAAATCGCTCTACACCCCAATATCACTTGAGCATTAGCACAACCTCTAAGGTGGGTTGCTTGGCCTGTTAGCTGCACTCTATGCTGTGCAATAGGTTATGTCAAGACACGTACTGCTAATCACTAAGGACTCAGGAGCAGGTGGGCAAGGGTCGGAACAGATGGTATGCGGTGAAGGCGGCGTTGAACAAGAGGATGAGCCAAACGATGAGGAGGTACCAGATGGGGACTGGTAGGTGTTGCAGGAGACAGAGGTGAAGGCTGGAGGCCAGTGTAGTGAGGGGGCTTTAAACAAGGTGGTCATAGAAGAGTACCTTGGAGGCCAGGGGAATCTTTAGACTGAGCGGTCGCAGGGGAGTACCCAGGAAGATGAGAGTATCACAAATGGACAGTCTGACAACTGCCATGCTTCATTGGGGCTTATATACAGTGTACAGGGTCGATTACAAAGAGCTGGAACTATTCTAGACCCTTTGGTACCATCCAATAGGACTACAGAGGCATAAACTTGCTTGTGTCAACTTTCAGGCTTACTGAGCGCATTAGTGATCATTGTGGAGCAATGACATCATTATGATATCACTGTGGAGCGCTTAGTGAACCAATGAGGTCACTGTGGAGTCGCTCAGTCAGCCATGATGTCATTGGAGCCTTGATGACGTCAGATGAGTTATGCAACAGTTTCTAAGAGTTGGTGCCGCTGTTTTGGGCTCTTGGTGGCTGGGTGGCCATGTGGCTGCCACACGATGATTACCCAATTAGGAAACAGGTGCCTGGTTGTGTTATAGTGCCTTTGCAATAGCAATATCTTGCACCACAGGAGGGGTAGCCCAAGAAATGGAAAGGAGTTGGCAATTTGAAGTGAGAGAGGTTTCTCTTGAGTGAAATAGAACAATATTCAGCCAGGACCTGGCCTTGGTTCGTAACAGGTTATGGGCCCTGCAAGCCATGCGCCTTCATCGGCTGCAACAATGGCAAAGCATCCCTGAAGCCTGCATGCTGCAGTGAGCTAGTCTACCCTAAGGGGAGACTATGTCGGCTTGTTTGAATACAATACTCTTACTGATGACCTCTAAGCCCCTTTCTAACAGCTATTATGTCGTCATCTTAACCCTCTGCCCCTGTTGTCCTCATCCTTGATGGTGCAAACTATGGTATTTGGTCAAAGGCTATGAAAGCCTACCTCATGTCTGTTGGACTGTGGGGTTATTGCAATGGCACATTTGAATTGCCAGTCCTTCCTGGACTTCCTCAGGCGCCTCTTCCCGAAGAGATTGCTGCCCAGGCTGCTGCAATAACAGCCCTGAGAGAATGGAACAAAGGAAATGATATGGCAGTCGGCCATATGGTCCTTAGATCTAGCATTGCAATCCAGCAGGATCTCACAACCCTGGATAGCACCGAAACTATCTGGAATCGCCTTGAAACCCTTTATGGTACAGCGACTACAGTCACTATCTATAAGGACTTCAAAGAAGCCATCTTCATTCGCATTAACCCAAGCCAACACCCTGGCCCACAAATGGATCAGATACACGCTGTGTTCCAGCATCTCACGGCCTCCTCCCTTCACATCCCTGACACCTTGCAGGCACTCATCATGCTTGCTGCCATTCCCCAGAAATGGGAAGTGCTTGTCCACATCGTCACTCAGAACTATGAACTGGCTGACCTTAACGCTAAGGACGTCCGAGAGGCTATTGTCTCTCAATATCAAACTGAGATCAATCGTGGAACAGGCAAGAAGCACAGTGCACAGAAGCTCTCAGCTGTCAAGCGCAAGCACGGTGACCCCTCCTTCTCTAATCAGCAGCAGGGCAATAAGCCCAAGCACAATGAAGATAAGGACAAGCACCAGCATGGTAAGCATGGCAGCAAAGGAAAAGGGAAAGGCAAGGAGAAGGCCAATCACAGCCATGGTCCCGGACACTCACACATTGCAGACCTTGCCGCACTCCCACTCCCGACCATTACCACTATTGCCCATCTGGGTCCTTTGGGGATCCAACAACGTACCGTCCCAACTGCAACTGACCCTCACAAACGCACTCACGGCCCTTACAAGGCCTTAAACAAAGCGCTTGATCTTGCTGACGATCTTGGGGTAACCCCCACTATACAGACAGTCAAGACCCTCAAGCAGCAGATCTCAACTCAATCCGCTGCCTCATCAAGTGCAGTCAAATTACCATCACCCATCCCTGAGCCTATTGACCAGGACAATGGCGACTTTGCACAAACAAATACGTTGGATTTATTTGACATATATGATGGTATCCCAGAAGGTGCTGCCACCCCTGAGCATGCTCCGACTCTGTCGGATGAAGCACTTGATTGGGGCAGCGACCCCGAAGATAACAAAGCGTGCATGCACCTCCCTCTCTCCTTTCACTTGCTAAAGAACCTTTTAGCATCTCCCCAGCCCCAAAGCAGGCTAGACATGTCTAATAAGTGTTTGCTTGTATCATATAATGTACAAATTAGCGAAGGGACTACTTCCCTTCCAAGTGAATGTAACACAAATTGTTCTAGATGTAGAGGAAAGCACAACTTGAGTAAAATGGGATCCTTATGGCTCCTAGACTCTGGCGCATCAGCACACTTCACCTTCAAAATAAAAGACTTTATAGAGTATACGCCGGCTTTGCCGCACGAAAGATCCCCTGTTAAAACTGCCGATAACACAATATATGTGGAAGGCAAAGGCACTGTGTTGCTTTGGCACACTGTCAACTCTAAAACAGTTGTCACGCGCATTTCTCCTGTTCTCTATATTCCGAAAATTAACACTCAGATATTATCTATGGGGGAGTTTTTACAACAAGGGATGCATGCATTAGGGAATAATAGACATATTTCCCTATGAGAGGACAGACATATAATCCTGTCCTCTTACCCCTTATTCCTGGGTCAAACCATGTATTGGTTAGACACCTCAATTGAAAGCACACAAGCGCATTCTCTTATCTACACAGTAGATTATGATGTCATTCACCGATGCCTTGGCCACCCATCTAAGGATGTTGTAACACGTGCAAAGACACATACCAAGGGTCTCCCTGAAGACCTGAAAATCCCTCAGGAACAGCCGGTATGTCCTGGCTGTGCACAAGGCAAAATGCCTGCATCTGCACACCCCCCTTCTGAAACTCATGCCTCTGCACCGTTCAAGCATATTCACTCGGACCTTAAGAGTTTCCCTGTGAAGTTGTATCATAAGTACGAATATTTCGTCAGCTTCATTGACGATTATTCCTCCTATGCATGGATCACACTCCTTAAAAATAAAAAGTCGACCATAATGGCCGTCAAGCAATTCCTTGCTATGGTCAAGAACTAATACAAAGCAGGAATTAGAGAGTGGATGTCCGATGCTGGTGGAGAGTACAAGTCCAAGGCCTTTGATAATGTCCTAAAGGATGAAGGAATTAAAATCCTGCAAAGCACCCCATACACTCCACAACAGAATGGACACGCAGAGTGCTTTATGCGCACTGTGATGGACAAAGCTCAGGCAATGCGCCTTGAAGCTTGTCTACCTCCCTCCTGGTGGGAATTTGCAGTGAATCATGGGACACACTGTTACAATAGGACACCTGCAAGACGCCTTCAATGGCGTACACCCTACGAAGTCCTAAAGAACAAGGTCCCTGATATCTCACACCTCAGAGTATTTGGTTGCGGTGCATATGTGCATATACCAGAAAAGCATCGAGTCAACAAGCTTTCACCCAAAAGCGAGCTAATAATCTACCTTTGTCATACTGAGGGGATCAAAGCCTCACTCTTCATGAGGCTCCCAAATAACACGCTTTACACAAATGCTACCGCCCTGTACAATGAGACCCTGTACCCCAAATGCGACAAAGCGCGCACTAAAGGTACCATGCAGATTAATGAACTGCATGAGGAACTACCACAACAACCTGTCAAAGACACCATTCCTGATGTTGATGACCCATTCCCTACAATCAAAAGTGAGGACGATGAGCAGCCTATACAGGCGCCAGAAGAAGAGGAACATGAGGAAACACCCATCCCTCCTACACTGTCCCCTCCTGTTACAGCGTCGCAGCCGTAAGAGTGTTAGCTCAGGATTCAGTGGGGCCAAGTCTCTGTGACTTGGTTCAAGGGTTCAGTGGGGACCGGCTCAAGGAGACCGGTTCAGGGGTTTAGCATCTCAAGACTAAGTCAAGGATGACCTAATCTGCAGACAGAGTTGATCTCCTGGTTTCACAGAAGAGGAGGACGATGATGGAGAAGCAGAAGAGGAAGAGGAACACAAAGGTTCCTTGTGATGAGCTCAGGTCAAGCAGAGTGTAAGCCAGCACAACACAAGTTGTGATTGAGAGACAGTACAGGGCAGAAGGGATGTGACAGGAAATGGTACAAAGCTAAGCTTGGGGCATTCCCCAGCTTCTACAGGTGCTTAAATACTGTATGTAGCGAGGCTGTACAGTACTATATGCGGAACAATAGATAAAAGTGAACCAATAGCAAAAGCAACTCAACAATAGGTGAAACACAATGGATGGAACATAATAGGCAAAACAATAAGGGACCATCAGCATCAAGGGATGAAATGGTAACCAAGGGGACAAGGGTGACAACAGGGAACAATAACGGAAGAGGTTAGGGATGGACCGACAAGGGGGTAGATTATAACACCTCCTCCTGTTGAAGAACCTGTACCTCTTCAAAGGTCTCAGCAGTTGAGGAAAGTACCAACCTGTCCTGGCAACGTCTATGGTGAACACAGACACCCCCAGAAGTGGAAAAAGACATTCGGTGCACACGCACATGGAGAACAATGACAGAAAACCAACCCGGGAGCTCTGGTGAGGATAGTATGTCAGGATCGGCCGCACCAGGCCCTTACCCTCCTGTTGTCCTTGACGATCAACCGCCGCAAGCCTCTGAGGATGAGGTAAAAGACATTCTACGTCTTGCAAGGGAAGGGGGAGTCAAATTTCTAAACTATCTGCTCGCCCAAGCAGTTCCACTAAGTTCAGAAGCACCTGATACTGCAAAGATTTGCAAATGGACCTTTAGGGACATTCTGCGAATGCCAAGTGAACTCCAAAAGGAGTGGAAAGATGCTTGTCGCGAGGAGTTGGAATCCCTCTGCAGACGCAAAGTCTTTGAACTAGTCGATCCTCCCAAGGATCGCAAAATAATCAAAAATAGATGGGTATTTGACCTTAAGTCTGATGGTCGTAAAAAAGCCAGACTAGTCGCCAAAGGCTTCTCCCAAGTAGAAGGCATTGACTATGATGAAATATTCTCACCCATGGTACGGTTTGAGACAGTCTGCCTGATGATTGCGCTCGCAGCACTCAAAAACTGGCACATCACATTAGTGGACTAGACGTCAAGACTGCCTTTCTCTATGGTGAGCTCGATGAAGAGCTCTATATGGAGCAGCCCAAGGGCTTCAAAATAAAAGGCCAAGAGCGTAAAGTCATGCACCTTAAATGCGCAATATATGTACTCAAGCAAGCGGCACTTGCATGGTGGAAAGCCCTTGACAAGTCCATGGCCTCGCTCAGCCTTATTCGCCTTATGTCTGACTCTGGGCTCTTTGTTAGTAAAGACAAGAGCATAATAGCCATCGTCTATGTTGATGATGTGCTCTTCTTTGGAGCAGACAAAAAACAAATAAATAAAACAAAGGAGCACTTTATGAAGCTCTGGGAATGTCAAGATCTGGGCGATGCCCAAGAATTTCTACGCATGCACATCATACGCAAGTCTGGCCAGATACATCTGGACCAGACTGAATATCTAAAGAAAGTGCTGCAGCGTTTCAACTTGCTTAATGCAAACCCTGCTCCTACTCCACTACCAGAGGGCTATCACCCCTCTCCCAACACTTCCGCTGCTGACCCAGCCTTGCGGTCAAAATTCTAGCAAGTTATAGGATCACTCCTATACATAATGCTCAGAACGTGTCCAGACATAGCCTTTGCAGTCACTAAGTTGTTGCAACATGCTGCCAATCCCTCAGAGGACCATTTAAATCATGCATTCTATATTTGCTGATACCTCTTGGGAACCACCAATTATGCCTTGGTCTATGATGGACCATCCAATGGCGGCCTAATGGCATATGCAGACTCTGACTGGGCTTCTGATCCGACTAATCGGAAGTCCACTACAGGCTATATGGTGAACCTGGCTGGAGCAATATTTTCATGGAACTCATGAGCACAGAAAACAGTCACACTCTCTTCCACTGAAGCTGAGTACATGTCACTCTCTGACACGAGCAGACAGTTAGTTTGGATTAAATCCTTACTAACAGAACTTGGCATCAATCTTGCTCCCATCCCACTGTTCGGTGATAACCAAGGCTCAATATTCTTAGCCTCCAACCCTGTACAAGAAAAGCGCATCAAACACATTGATTTGCGCTGTCACTTCATTTGTGAAGTCATTCAAAATAAACAGGTGGAGCTATTCTTTATTGAAGGGGCTAAGAACCCAGCTGACATGTTCACCAAGAACCTTGGTCGCGTCAAGTTCCTCAAATTCAGGGAGCAACTAGGACTAACATTCTACCCCTGAATGTGGGAAAATGCTCATGGCATCTACCAATGCACTTAGCAAGGGGGAGTGTTGAACCAAAACCCAAACGGATCAAAGAAGGCAAAGACCTTCATACAAGGTTCAAGATCCGCTCATAGATGTTACGTGTTAGACAGAACTTTAGTATATGCGCTTATGGCAATAGGGTTGCGCATACTATGCTATCTATCACAAGATGCAGCCTTATGCTGCATCTAGAACGTTTCCACATCACACGTCACTGAGTGCGCGATATAGTGGACACCTATAGTCACCTCTTTCGAACTTAGGAACAGCCCTGGGTCATAGAGGTATAAATACCATACATGTAGATGAGTATACAAATCTATCACTGGAGCATTAGGACAACCTCTAAGGTGGGTTGCTTGGCTTGTTAGCTGCGCTCTATGCTGCACAATAACAACATGTTATTAGACTAACTCTAATACCCATAGAATGAACTATAAAGCAATACTAAGGACCTTAATAGAAGTATTAGGGTCAACTCTAAGGACCCTAATAGAACTATATAAGGGACCTTATAAGCAACTCTATTCCCTGGACCAAACTACAAGTCCTCAAATGACCAGCCCTAAACTAACTAACAGTAAATGAATCAGGTGCTTTGCACATATACTAAAGCAGTGAACACATGGACAGTAAAGGCTCTTACTCATCAATAGAAGCCTTCTTACTCAGCAGCTTACTGAGCATGACTGAGCATGCTCAGTAAGCATACTCTGACTTCTTACTCATCCATCTATTGTGCTTGATAACAAGGTTATGACTTGTTCCCTATTTAACAGTTCTCTTGTAGTATATAAGCACTCAATAAAGTAGCAGACAGTCTTCAGACTGTCCATTTGTTTACAGCACTCTCAATCTCTGGGATACTCCTTTAAGGACCATCCCCTTGTGACCATTCTGACCTCTTCTCTGCATATCTGCTCGACTCTCCCAGTTACCATACCCCTTTGGTATTTGGTACTGCTCTGGACATTACTTCTCACCCACACCGCCTTGGACATTTATCAACTCATCTTCAAGCTTATCCCTCGCTCTTGAACTGGATAGTTCAACAGTGAGTCTTGACAGTTTGGACAACTCCTAAGCCACAATGAACACGCATTATATCTTGAAACTCTTAGTCAACTCCTGCCACCAGCACAACAACAATTATTATATTGGCACCTTGCTCAAGCAAAGAGCATTCAAGGACAACCAGTTGACTACCAATCCCTACGTGCCAGTGAATTAAACCTCTGGACCAGGATCATTCAACCATGCCACCATCTCATTACTCATTCCTTAAGAACAGGATATCTTCTGTTCTATTTGGCTTGGACATATATCAGCTACTATTGCCTCACAGTCCAGTTCTACCACCTGCATCTTAACAGGATACAAAGGGAAAATCAATCTTACGTTCAACTTGCTATTGTGCCAGGAATATACAACACCTTCAATTGGGAAACTAACTCCTGGTTATACAATGCAGATTACAACCAACCCTGGGCAATCACCAGCCCAGACACCTCATATACTGGTCCCCCTGCATACAATTCAGTCCCAGCAATCCTAGAAGCTTCAAGTCTGGTCCCTCAACCCCTTATGCCAATTCAAACTACTGTCCCAGACAGCCAAGAGTGTTGGTCCACTAGTACTGAAGATACTGAGTCAAATCTGTGGACAACAAAGTGTAACTGCAAAACAGAGTATTGCACATCCAGCTATTGACCAGATATACCTCCTACTCCTGATGGAATTACCTTGTGGACACCAGGCAATTATCACCTCCCATTTCAGTAATTCTGGCTCCTTGACACAGAAGACATGCATCGTCCCAGTGAGCTCCCTCCAGAGAAACAGTTCCCAATGCAAGGGGATTCCTTGTTGAAAGACCATTACCTCCTACTCCCCCTGACACCTATGTACCTTTGTTTACCAGTCATATTCCTACACCTGTCATACCTCCCCAACCCTTTGCATCACCTTTTGTCAAATCCCCTGACAGTATTGACATTAGACACACTGAACTACACTCTACCTACCAGAACAATCTTTCTTAGCTCTAAACCTACCTATGCAATCAAAAAGGGAACTACTTGAATTCAAGAACTATTGTACACAGGCTTGGCATTTAAGAACAATGCACTTCGCAGTTTATCAACATCCCACCAGAGAGATAAATGACTTTCCTATTTCACCAGCAGAATTTGAAGGGTACTTGTGGAAGACCCGAGGGGTCTTGACACAAAGTAGTATCACCAAAGAATACTCCCATATCCACTTAAGAAAACACCAAGGAAGACCCAACACCATTTGACTGAAACCAGCCTACACCATAGCATATTTTTTGGAACAATGGTCATTGGACTATAACCATTGTCTAAATTTATGAGCACTAGAAGGAATCTTACTGAAGAAGAAGATCAAGTCCCACTAGTATTTGAGAGCCTAAGCTACAACACCCAGGATCACCATTACTCAACACACTAAGGAGGAACCCTTGTGTTCCTCTTGCTCCTTTCTTGCTCTATCATCATCCTCCTCTTCTGTAAGGTTACCAGAAGACCAACTCTGTCTGTGGATTAGGTCATCCTTGACTTAGTCTTGAGACACTAAACCTCTGAATCAGTCTCCTTGAGCCAGCCCTATTGAAACACTGAACCAAGTCACAGGGACTTGGCCCCACTGAACCAGGCTAATGCTCTAACAGCCGCAACACTGTAACATTTCCTCTCCCCTTGCCTCTCCTCCACCCCAGTCTCTCTACTCAGGGATTTTGTGGGCCCATGATGGGCTGTTTTCCCCTCTTGCAAATCCCTCACTCTGTCCTGGCAAGCAATGATGGGTTTGTGTGGCACAGACACTGATTTGGTGTGATTTCAGTTTCACCCCTCTTGCAAATCCATCAAGGGGTCACAGTGTGGTGCAGATCATGCTTTCCTCTCCCCTCCCCTCTGCTCCACCCCTGTCCCCTCTTCCCAAGCAGGCATCTGATGCTTACGCCCTCAGGCCCCATTCCCCTCTCCTCCTGTGTCACTGGAGTGGCAATGATGACAACAACTCAGGCATGGCCATAGCCACCTTGCAAGGGCCATGAATCATGAGCATGGCTCACAGCCACTGTGATGATCTGGCTATCATGACAGTGACATGCCCATGGCCATGACGATGGCAGGTCCACCCCAGCAAAAGTTTCTCTTGCTCCCATCATGATGCATCCCTTTGCACCTCAATGCCCACTGCTTTTCAATCCTGTTACACCATTTTCCTTTTACGCTTACTTCTTACCTTCTGCTATGGACTGCTTGCCTTTGTATGTCTCTTTATTTAACTGGTCTCGTGATCTCTTACGTCTTGTGATCCCTTCTGTGTTATCATGTGATCCATACACGTCCAGGTAACACTGGATTGCTGTTACTTTCCCTTTGTTTGGTTCTCTTTCCATTTATATTCACTTCTTAGTTTTGACTGTGCAATGCTGCGCACTTACTGTGCAGCACAGTTACTTGGTTCTGACTCATTTGTGGCCTCATTCCTATGACTCCTACTTATTATGACTCCTACTATACTAGTAGCACAGTCAAAGCGCAGCTATTTCTGTGCTTCTCCTGTATATATAAGCTCAGTACTTTGTGACCAAAGCCCTAAGCTTGGTCTCTTGTAGAATCCAACCTACTCTTGTCCAAACATATTCACCTGCAACCCACATCACTCCTAATCCTCAAACCACATCCACCTCTCCATTTCATCAACTCTTCACACACCATCCACCATCTACTCTTCGCCTCTCCCTTCCTCCCCTAAGAGTCTCTCTTCACTCCCCTGAGAAGAGCTCTCCTCCTTTAAGACCTACCTTCCTCTACTCTCTCTGCATTGTTCAAGGTCCCCAACAGACTTGAACCCATATAGCTAGTGGAACCAGCCCTAGTCTATCCCATTACAAACTTACCCTAGCTTCTCAACGGACCGAGTTGTACTAGGAAGGGTCTATTGGCCATAACCTGTTTAGTATAAAATACTTCGACCACTGCAGGGATCCTTACTCTTTATACATGGGAACCGGCCCGTTTCTTGAACACCTCACTACTATCAACTTGCCTTTGTGCTTGCGAACTGACACGGCTAGTTACTGTGACAAATCCCCTCCAGCATGCATGGGCAATCTTCACACATCACAGTGACTCAGTGTGTGTTTCTTTTTTGTTTTTATGAACACTCTCTCATACCCTCCCCCTTCTCCTCAAGTATTTCACACTCCCTCCAGATGTGATTGTACAATCCCCATGCTCAACCCAGATGGCAAGACACACATGGTTTCATGCATGATGGTGACATGCCCATGGCTGTGATGGCAGCATGTTTGTGCTGGCTCTTTCTCCCCCACCACCTCCATGCTTTGTTACAGTGATGATGGCAATGACTCAGGCATGGCCATTGACCTCACAATGGCCACAAGTCTTGAGCATGGCCCATGGGCACTCTGGCTGGCATGAAATTTTGTATTTGAGTATGCACAAAAGGGCCGCATGCAACCCATACCCCTATCATCCTCTCATCCTTCCTTCCCTCCTCTCCTGTATACCATACCCACCAGAACACAAGCCACATGACCAAGAGCATGACCAAGACTGAGGATGACTACATGCCTCACAGGACAATGCTGGCTCACAGATTTGCATGTGCATTTCTTTTTCATCATATTCTCTAACATTTTTTCTCTCATTTTCTTCTCCTCCAGTCACTGCATGTCATCCTTGGGTCATTTGTGTGCATATGCTTTTCATTTTTGTGCTTTCTAACATTTTTATTTTTTTTCCCTCTTTTTCCATGAACAGTCCGTGGCACTTGCCATCATGCATATCATGTCATGCCCTCAACAACTAAACCTTGCTTGGGCAATCAGTATCATGCCATCCTCTCCTCCCTCCTCCCATCTGCTACCTGTCAACACAATGGCAATCATGCACATGCTGTGTGATCACAATTGCCTTTGCAAACATGTTCTCCCAACAAACCAGTGCACCCCAAAATGGAGGCTGAACAGTCCTGCCCAACACCACTGTGTTCTGGCTTTCAAGTACTTTTCTTTCATTTTCCCTTTCTTTTCTTTCTTCTTTTCTTTTCTTTTATGTTCTTGCCTCTGTCTGTGACTCATGGTCCATCTGGCCTTCTTTTCCCCATGCATGTGTGCATGTGTTTTTCCCTTTCAGTTTTCTATATAATACCCTCTTCCCTATCCTTAGTTTTTCTTCAGCCTCCTTCAACATGCAACCAGCCAATTCCCACACCCCCCAAACCCTGATACTATCCCTAGCGCTGGGTTTGAACACAGGTAGGTGTTTGAACAGTTGATATTTCTACCACTTCCTGTCCACTTCAGCCCTCAGTATTCTCAGGATATGTAGTTACTATAACTATCAAATAATGTATAAAAATTGTTTCGCCGAAGAAAGCTTTATTGTTGAGGAATTTCGGTTTTGAATGTCTATGTTTGCCTTAATTTGGAAAGAACAGCATCTGGATGACTTTATGAATCTGAATTTCTAAAACAAAAGTGATACAAATGAAGTCTACCTATATATGAAGCCTCCTAGCAATTTACAGGTACAGTAAACCACAATAGCGAACAGGATAGAGCATTTGCGGGGACGATGTGTTGAGCGTGACAATCTCTTAAAGTGGAGATTGAAACATGTATAGTTGTGATATGCATGTTGCGTTGTGTGTGAGATCAATGCTGCCCGCGCTGTCACAAGAACCGGCTCTTCGGACCGGACCGGCAACCGGACAAGCCTACCCGGACTAGCCTCACTGTTCCCGCGCGTTTTATGACTCGTTAAAGCCTCGCATGTACCAGCACCTTCCAGCGTGTCCCAGTTCCGTTCGCCTCGTCGTTACATCGTGTCTACTATTTGATATAGGATACAGATGTCTATATAAACCCTGTCCGTAGAAGAGAACAAGCCCTAAGCTTGTTCTCTTGTGAATATCACTGGATTCTAGCTTCGGGACTGTAGGCTTGCAGGGAATCAAGCAAACGACTCAGAAACTTCTCCTACTCTCTAAGTCTTCGAACGCGAAGACTTGTCTATTGTCTTTCCTCTCCGCGGTACACACTAGCCTTCGCTGTGTTGTCACCGAGATCCCCGATCTTCGCGAGAACTTACCATCTCGCTCGACTCAGTGCGCACGTCTGGCGCATGAAACGATTTGTCAGCGACACCGCCCCCAGTCGGTGACATTAGAACAAGCTTACCACTCGAACCCTTGACCCCGAACCGCACGCTCGCAAACGAATATATCTGTTTCTCTCAATATGACTACAACTCGAGACTGGAAGACCAAAGGGTATCAGATCCCAACCATTGAAGGACTTGCTGCCCTCAAGTGTCCCTTTGAGTTGTTACCTGATCAAGAGAAGAATGTTCCCAGCATAACCATGTTCGACGATGGTGTCAAATTCTACACCATACAGAAAGACAGTGTGCCGTGGACCGGCTATTATGCCAACTGGATGGGTGCCAAAGTAGCCCTGGGCCACCTCTATGGCCTCTGGTTCGAAATCGAACGACGCGGAGACACATGGGAGGCGACGCGCGTCGCCCGACCGGCCTTCAAACTCCAACAAAGCCCTCTCCGAGGCATTAACATCACTACACTAACAGCCTCAGGAACACCCGTCCCTAGGTCGAGGACTTCAAGCCACGCCCCCAGCGCCAGGACCGGCCCCCATCACTCATGCTCCGATGGAGCTCGAACCAACAACCACGACGAACATCCTCGTCGCTGGTACCGACCCCGACCCGGTCCAGCCACAACCTGCTTCATCCGGGACAGCACAACCCCCCACTCGCGCTTCATTCCTCGGAATGGGAGGCCGCGGAATACGACCCCCGAGCCCCGACCCCGACCCCGACGATTACGACACACGCGCAGATCGTGACCGCAACACACACGGACCCGACAACGGAAAAACTCGAGGGAATCCCCCCCGATTTCTTCAATGGCGACCGCGCGCGCACACACGCATTTTTAGTCGCGTTCAACAGATTTATGTCTATGAACCACGACAGTAAGATTGCCAGGGATCCCATCAAAAATGTGCATACTTTCTCTCACTGATGAAAGGACCCAAAGTCGAAGGATGGCTCGAGGCCATGGACCAATGGCTCGAGGACGTGCAAAGTGACCCTACTAACATCCCGCTTGGGCTGACAGCATGGGAGGCTATGCGACAACAATTCCGACGCGCGTTCACCGACTACGCGGAACGCGAGAAAGCCCAAGACCGACTCAAAGAATTGAAAATGAAAGATGGCCTGCTTGACGACTACATATCTGAATTCCAACTACTGGCCAGACGTGCAGGGCTCGACGTCGACGAACCGACAGTCATGAGGCTATTCGCGTGGGGACTTCCACGGTCCCTGGTCGAATCGTGCCTCGATCTTGAAGACCCCACCTCCTTTGTTCGATTGGGTTGCAGCAGCACAGAAACATCACAGGGTTTGGATGCGCAAACGCGCAATCTTATCTGACCACTCCAGCACACGCGGACGCAACCCCAATCAACCACAGAACAATAGGCCTTGGGGACGACTGGTTAACTCGACATGGGCCAACCGTGGGAACAATCAAGGCAGCTCCACACCCGCACGACCACGACTCCCACCACGTGACCCAAATGCAATGGATCCCAGCGCAGGCGCCGCTCGCAAGGCAGTCACCGAAGCCGAGAAACAAAAACACCGAGAAGAAGGAAGGTGTTTCCACTGCTCCCTTCGAGGACATTTAGCTCGTGACTGCCCCACAAAGCCGAAACGCGACGTAACTCGCGCACGCGCCGCCGACACGACCATCGCCACATCCGAATCCTCTACTATAGAAATAGTCGAGGAAGACACGGTCGACAAGGTCGCCAAAGCAGCAAAGGCAGCAAAAGCGCTGTCCATAGAAGAGAGAGAGGCTTTCATTAAGGCATTGATGGGGGACAGTGAGGACAAAGAAGAGGATTTTTCGGACGCTTGAGCATAACGGCGATTGCTCGAGCTTTAGGTATCGATCCCATGTACAAATCTCAGAGAAAGTCAATATCAGTGACAACTACTATTTACATTGGATCGAACAAAGCCGAAAGAAAAGCCTTGATAGATAGTGGAGCCTACCGAATGCTTCATATCTCCAAGGCTAACAAAGGAATTACAACTGCAAACCAAAAAATTAAATCCGACCAGGAACGTCAAAAATGTCGATGGAACATTAAACCGCTCAGGAAGAGTTACCCAAACTGTTCAATTAGAGTTAAAATTGCTGGGACAAAGACATACACACCAATTTCTAGTCACAGACATAGGACAAGATGATATTATCCTGGGATACCCATTCTTAGAATCGACAAACCCAAAATAAATTGGTCCAAAGGGACCATTATGGGAAGAGTCACCCTCAAGGGAAACCAAGAAGTACCGGCATGGATCAAGGCACTAACAGACTGGGAAGAAGGCGATGAGCTATGGCTACAAACTCAAATACGTAAGACCACCATAGCGCAACAACTGGCAGAATCACAGATGCAAGACAAAACACAAACTTGGCAGGAAATAGTTCCCCCTTCAATACCATCAATATGGACAAGTGTTTATGGAACAAGAATCAGAAAGATTTCCTGGACCAAGGAAATGGGACCATGCCATTGACCTAAAGTCAGATGCCCCTACAACGATCAACTGCAGAGTATACCCCCTTTCACCAAAGGAAAAAGAAGAACAGGGAAAATTCCTCGAGCAAAATTTACGACTCAAACAAATAAGAAGATCCAACTCGCCATACGCTAGTGGATTCTTCCTCATAAAAAAGAAAGATGGAAAATTCCGACCAGTACAAGATTATCGAAATCTGAACAAGTGGACAATACCCAACGTATATCCACTACCTTTAATCCCAGAATTGATTCATGCCTTGGCAGGAAAGGAACTATTTACTAAATTTGATGTCAGATGGGGCTACAATAACATCCGAATCAAAGAAGGAGACGAATGGAAAGCAGCCTTCAAGACTAGTGATGGACTATTCGAACCGACAGTGATGTTCTTCGGACTAACCAATTCTCCAGCCACCTTTCAAACTATGATGGACGACATCTTTCAAGAAGAACTGGCACAAGGATGGTTGAAATTTTATATGGACGACATCATCATTGCTACACGAAATGACGAAACAGAACATACACTCAAGGTCAACCACATACTGTCTAAACTGAAACAACACGATCTCTATCTTAAACCAGAGAAGTGCCAATTCCACAGAAAAAAGGTGGAATACCTCGGAGTAATTATAGGAGAAGGAAAGATAACCATGGACCCTGTCAAAGTCAAAGGAATTAAAGATTGGCCAACCCCATCTACACTGAAAGAAGTTAGAAGCTTCCTAGCATTTTGTAACTTTTATCGAAACTTCATACCCAACTTTTCCATAAAAGCGAGACCACTAAACGACCTGACAAAGAAAAACAGACAATGGGAATGGACAACGAAAGAGGACCAAGCCTTTCAAATCCTAAAAGAAACTTGCATATCTTACCCAGTACTCCGAACTCCAGACTGGACAAAACAATTCATCCTAGACACTGATGCGTCAGGATTCGCTGTAGGAGCAGTTATATCCCAAGAATACGAAGACGGTTTTCACCCAATCGCCTACTATTCCAGAACACTATTAGATGCGGAAAGAAACTACGACGCTCACGACAAAGAACTAGCAGCAGTGATTTTTGGACTAAAAAGCGGACGACCATTCTTCCTAGGAGCCGATAAACCAGTTAGAATAAGAACCGACCACAAAAACCTCACATATTTTAAAGAACCACAAAAATTAACGGGACGACAAGCCAGATGGATGCAATATATGCAAGACTTCAACATCACTATGGAACACGTCCCAGGACATACACACACCATCGCTGACACACTCTCTCGTCGCAAAGACCTTAACAAGGGAGTAGAAGAACAAAAAACCACACTACTACCACCCGAAATTCTTGCAAGAAAAATTTACCTACCAGACAAAATCGACAAACGACGAGAGATCCTGAGACAATTCCACGACACCCCCTTCGCAGGACACCCGGGAATAGCGAATACTTGGAACCTGGTCAAACAACACTACGAAGGACCCAGACTACGACAATTCGTGGAACAATACGTCAAAGGCTGCGCCAAATGCCAAGAATCCAAAACCAATATACCCAGAAAGAAAGCCACGACCTTTCCACTCGATACACACGTTGAACAGGGACCATTCCAATACGTATCCATGGACTTGATCACTGACCTACCAAAATCAGAAGGATTCGACAGCGTCCTTACTATAGTCGATCAAGGATGCTCCAAGGCAACAAAATTTATCCCATGCAACAAAACGATCGACGGAACAGGTGTTGCACACGAATATCTGAAACACCTCGTGCCCTGGTTCGGCGTTCCTAAAAGAATCATCTCTGACAGAGACCCTCGATTCGCATCAAACTTCTCGAAAGCCTTATGTAAAAATCTAGGCATCAAACAAAACATGTCCACCGCGTTTCACCCCCAAACCGACGGACAGACGGAACGAATGAATGCATGGCTAGAACAATACCTAAGACCCTGGACCACGACTCACCCTCATTCCTGGGCAAAAATACTTCCCCTAGCAGAATACGCGCATAACTCATGGAAACATGAAACGTCTAGAAGATCACCGCATGAACTCCTCATGGGATTCAAACCCCAGATCGACATCAGTCTAGAAGACAATAACGTACCTTCGTCCACCGATCGCCTGAAACAATTAGAAGAAGCAAGACAAGACGCCCAACAACTCCTTGAACGTAAACAACAACCCCTAAAACCCGACATCGAAGAAATGGAAGAAGGAACCCTTGTATGGCTAGAAGCAAAGAACCTCAAAACACGAGGAACACGTAAACTAATGCCCAAAAGATACGGCCCATTTCCCATCACAAAAAGAATTTCCAAAGTCGCGTATCAATTACAACTTCCGCCATCGATGAAAATACATGACGTCTTTCATGTCAACCTACTTCTCCCTTATAAGGAAACGGAGGAATATGGAACGCCGTTTACACGACCTCCACCAACCGTTGAAAACGAGGAAGAATACGAAATTGAAGCGATTCTAGACACAAGAAGATTTGGACGAACACGTAAACTTCAATACCTCGTACACTGGAAAGGATACCCTACTTCAGATAACTCATGGGTCGACCATCATGACCTCAACGCTCCAGAACTTCTAAAAGATTACTACTCCGCTTCGGCTGGACGACCCCAAACATAAAAAGACACCACCTTTGAACAACCATTCCCTACCGCTTTACCCCCCAGAACACAAACAAACATGTCTTCCACTCAGAACTCCCCCACCACTTCCTCTACCACTCTCGTACCCACTCCTCCATACTCCCCTACGCTCATCCACTTGCCACTCTCTAGAGAACCATCCCCCTCGACAGCAGCCACTATCAACACCAGACTACTCATTCGACGCGCCGCACAACACGCCGCCATGATTGTCCAAGCACGCGAACTGTGGGAAGACGACTCCCTCACCACAATACTACGTGCCTTTGGCAATCGATCCCCCACTCGAGGGACCAACACGCCAATAAGAACTCGCAGTCCATCTTACCATGTTCGCACCCCTTCACCCGACCCTATTCCAATTCCCCCACGCACCATCACACCCATCATCCAACAAGTCGAAAACATAATCATACTCGACGAAAACTTCGCTCCAGCGAACCGCGAAAGAACACCACCGCCGGTTTATCAACCAAACATTAACCACACACCACGCTCAGAACTAGAAGAACTTGGAGAAGGATGGGAGGAAGGAGACCTAGGACTAGAGTTACTAATTCCAGACCCAGGAAACGAAGATGACACGCTTCCCCCTCGTTTCGTCCTCCCCGATCTCACAAATGGCTTTCCGACCTTACTAGCCACCTACGGCCCTGGGTGTCCCACTCACCGTATTCCCATTCGAGCTCGAGCCGACCCCTATCCTCGCCCTCTTCTTACACAAAAAGATGCCTTCCTATTCAAAGAGGGTCTCAGACATACTAAAGCTATAGACGAGGCACTAAGGTTCGAGCAAGACCTATCACTAGAGGCCGAAGTACGTCGCTATCGTTTCGCGTTAAAGAAAACACGACAGATGGCGAACTCCCTCGCCACCGCTCGAGAAAGATACCATGATATGATGTGGGAGGTAAGAGACTCGGAAGTCAAGTTGGCCAGAGCTAATGCCAAAGCTCGGCTCGAACCGCGAGTCTTGTTCGGGACCATGCCTCAACTCACCGAACAAGAACATCAGGACGCCAAACAAGCTCTCCTCGATCCTTGGTACCAATTCTCCCCTCGACTCTCTGACAGGTGTGCTTGGTGCAAAGACGGAGGACACGACACCTTCGAATGCTCCAAAATCGCCGTCTGCATTCTCTGCAATCGCCAAGGACATACAGCCGACCATTGCAGATCCCCCCACCGACGATGCAAGACCGAAAAAATATGTCGAGTCCCTCGCGATCAAATTCATTTCCACATCCATCGCTGTCGCTCCACTGTCATTCCCTATGTTGCTTAGACGTTAACAAGGGAGTAATGTCACAAGAACCGGCTCTTCGGACCGGACCGGCAACCGGACAAGCCTACCCGGACTAGCCTCACTGTTCCCGCGCGTTTTATGACTCGTTAAAGCCTCGCATGTACCAGCACCTTCCAGCGTGTCCCAGTTCCGTTCGCCTCGTCGTTACATCGTGTCTACTATTTGATATAGGATACAGATGTCTATATAAACCTGTCCGTAGAAGAGAACAAGCCCTAAGCTTGTTCTCTTGTGAATATCACTGGATTCTAGCTTCGGGACTGTAGGCTTGCAGGGAATCAAGCAAACGACTCAGAAACTTCTCCTACTCTCTAAGTCTTCGAATGCGAAGACTTGTCTATTGTCTTTCCTCTCCGCGGTACACACTAGCCTTCGCTGTGTTGTCACCGAGATCCCCGATCTTCGCGAGAACTTACCATCTCGCTCGACTCAGTGCACACATCTGGCGCGTGAAACGATTTGTCAGCGACACCGCCCCCAGTCGGTGACACGCGCTCATGTTGTCACTGTAATGGCATGCCAATAGAGATGTTCCACGCCTTCTCTAGCTCCAAAAGTGAAGAAATCATACTTGAGGGTGTTGAGCTTTATCGCAAGCAGAAGAAACCCAATCTCCATGCAGTCAAATGCTCTCTTGATGAAAAGCATAAGACTTGTATCTGTCTTAACACTATTTGTAACCATGCTTCCGGTGAACATCAGAACGCCAGAAAGGCCCATGAATCTCAGCAGCTCCTCTCCACTGTGCAAGAAAACATTCTCATTGAATGGATTATTCTCCTTGCAGAAACTGGTCATTGCACCAGCAAACAAACATTACGGAAGAAAGCCAAGTTCATCAGTGGTCAGAAACCCGGTGAAACCTGGGTCCGAGTCTTCCTTTCACGCCATCCCGAAATTGTTCTTGGAAAGCCAAGCGGTTTGGATCCAAAGCATGCACAGGCGTTCAACAGACCTTCAGTCACCCGACATTTTGACCTCCTTGAGGCAATCATCAAAAAGTATGAGATTCCAGCAGAGAACATCTATAACATGGATGAGAAAGGGGTCCAGCGGGGTGGGGGTCGGAAGGCTCAGGCGCAGAAGTACTTCTTTCCTCGGAACAAGTGCCCAAGATACAAGCTTCGCAGCGCCAACCTCAAGCTTGTTACAATCGTAGAGTGCATTGCAGCAAATGGCAAATATATTAGTCCAGGGATCATTTTCAAAGGGAAACAGCAATACAAGCAGGCATGGTTCAAAGTGGATCCTACAATATTGTAAGTCTCTTTCGGAATTGATTCACATCCAAGCTTACAACGCGTTTAGCATTGGCCTTTCCAAGAATGGGTGGACCAGCAACTTCCATTGCCATCAATGGTTCAAAGACACCTTTGTCCCCCAAGCAGAGAAACGAAACATCTCAGGGAAATCAATCTTGCTCATCTACAATGGCCATGGATCACATGAGAAGCATGAACTACTCTGTCTTGCAAAGGAGCACAACATCATACTTTTCTCGCTCCCACCACATACAACCCACAAGCTACAGCCGCTCGATGTTGGTGTTTTCAGTCCATTTGCACATGTATGGATTGATAGATGCAATGACTACATGGAAGAATTCATGGAAGAGATTCCAAAAGATCAGTTTGTTAAACACTATATGGAAGTACGACAGCGAACCTTCAAGGACACAACAATCCATGCGGCGTTCAGAAAGACCGGGATTTGGCCAATCAACCGTGATGTCTTCTCCAATGCAGACTTTGCACCAAGTATACACACATCCAATAGTGCCTGTGATGTTCCTGACAGTTATCCCATACACGCTGATGCTTGGCCTGATCATCAATCATGGTCTGATGATGACCCAATCTCTGCAGATGAAGATATCAATGACAATGAGGGGGATGACGAATGGAGGAGACAAGCTCACCAAACCATGGCATCATCATCCTCAGCTCGTTTCTACTCCAAGGTCCCTAAACCTGTCTGCCGTGGACACAATACAGAAGCTTATGTTTCTGCACTCGAGAACCAAGTTGCCGCACTGTGCTGGGAGAATGAAGAACTTGTGGCCCATGCTACCTTGGCTTACAATCATGTTCGGGCTCTCAAACACCGCCTGAACATGAAGGTACCAGGTTCAAAGCGAAGGAAGTTGAATACAGACTCATGATGGCTTAACTCAGAAGAAGGACTGGCACTGTCAAGACACGTACTGCTGATCACTAAGGACTCAGGAGCAGGTGGGCAAGGGTCGGAACAGATGATACATGGCGAAGGCGGCGTTGAACAAAGGACGAGCCAAACGACGAGGAGGTACCAGATGGGGACTGGTAGGTGTTGCAAGAGACAAAGGCGAAGGCTGGAGGCCAGTGTAGCGAGGAGACTTTAAACAAGGCGGTCGTTGAAGAGTACCTTGGAAGTGAGGGGAATCTTTAGACTGAGCAGTCGCAGGGGAGTACCCAGGAAGATGAGAGTATCACAAATGGACAGTCTGTCGACTGCCATGCTTCATTGGGGCTTATATACAGTATACAGGGTCGATTACAAAGCACTGGGACTATTCTAGACTCTTTGGTACCATCCAATAGGACTACAGAGGCATAAACTTGCTTGTGTCAACTTTCAGGCTTACTGAGCGCATTACTGATCATTGTGGAGCGATGACATCATTATGATGTCACTGTGGAGCGCTTAGTGAGCCTATGAGGTCACTGTGGAGTCGCTCAGTCAGCCATGATGTCATTGGAGCCTTGATGACGTCAGATGATTTATGCAACAGTTTCTAAGAGTTTGTGCCACTGTTTCGGGTCCATGGTGGCTGAGTGGCCATGTGGCTGCCACGCGATGATTACCCGATTAGGAAACTGGTGCCTGGTCGTGTTATAGTGCCTTTGCAATAGCAATATCTTGTACCGCAGGGGGATAGCCCAGAAAATGGAAGGGAGTCGGCAATGCAAAGTGAGAGAGGTTTTTCTTGAGTAAAATAGGACAATCTTCGGCCAGGACTTGGCCTTGGTTCGTAACATTCATCCCCTCTTTATAGACTTGTTGCTCCTGCAACAGTAGGGATTTGTTTCTTTGGAAGGTGGAGTAGTTTGCATATGAAGAGTCGAAGTCTGTTCGTTCGTGGGGAGTTCTCCCTTGTTCTATGATTTGCTTTGGGGATGGCTGTGGTCGATTGGGTGCATGTGGTCACAGGAGTTCTCTGAAAAGTTCGTTGGTAACAAGGATAAAGGTAGTCATCGACAGAGGTCATGATGAGAGTTGTTGGTTTAGGGGTTACTCCTGGTGGGAATTGTTCTAAGCGCCTTCGGATATTTCCGATGGAAGTCTTTAACAAGTGATTGCGCTCTTGATAGGTTAGATGCTGGCTCCCAAGTATTTTCTGCAACCGTATACCCTTTCCATTTAACTAGGTATTGGATTCCTTTGCGGTTTGGGGAGAGCCGAGAGTTTAGGATCTGTTCTACTTCATATTGTTCTTCACCTTCGACTAATATTGGTGGTGGGTTTGAAAAGTTAGGACCATGGGCAATGGTTTCTTTGTAAGGTTTAATCAGGGAGTGGTGAAAAACCGGGTGTATCTTCCAAGACTTTGGTAGCTCGAGGCGAACGTTTACTGGATAGGCAGTGGTGACTTTGAATGGCCCATAGCGTCGAGGGGCTAGTTTTGCTTTTGGGTGAGTGGTTCGTAGATTCGTGGCTTCCAGCCATACTTGATCCCCTTCTTTAAAACGAAATGTGGAGGATTGAGGTCCTGATTGCTTCATGATTTCTGTTGCTCGGTTCAGGGAGGCAGCTACTTCTTCTCTGAGTTGGTTTAGTCTTGATAGTCTTTCTTGGATCGAAGGGAACTTTGATGTAAAGGCAAGGGGCGGAGCAAATGTTGGGTTAAAGCCATACCAGACTTCAAACGGGGGTTTGTTCGTAGCACTGTGTTGTCTGGCATTATGTGCGAAACTCCATAAAGGGAACTAGTTCTGCCCAATTGTCTGCTTGATGGTTGCAAAATATTCGTAGGTATTGTTCTAGTTCTTGGTTAACTCGTTCTGTTTCTCCGTCTGTCTGTGGGTGATATGCTGTGCTTAATGATACTTTGACATTTAACTTCTTCCATAGTTCTTGAGTGACTTTTGCTGCGAATTGAGGGCCTCTGTCCGATATTATTTGTGTTGGGAGCCCTATTCTTCTCCAGACATTGTTCATGAATTAGTGTCGCTGTTTCGTCTGCTGTGATTGTCTTGTGGCAAGGGGTAATGATTATTGCTTTACTGAATCGATCTACCACGACTAGGAGGCTGTCGAAGCCTTGTGAAATCGGTAGGTCCGTGATAAAGTCCATAGTAATGCTTTTCCATACTTCTCCAGCTGGTGTAATCGGTACAAGGGGTGTTTCTGTCTTTGGACGGTTCTTTGTACTTTGGCAAATTGCGCAACCATCTACATAACTTTTGACATAGGTTAGCATTCCTGGCCACCAATAGTTTCGGCTGATTAGTTCATAAGTTTTCCATTGGCCAGGATGCCCAGTGGCAAGGGAGTCGTGGTGTAGTTTTAGAATTTTCTTTCTTAGGGTGTCGTTGTTTGGGATATAGACTTTTCCTTTGAATAGTATTAGTCCATCTTCAAGGTTCCAGTCCTGTAAGCCTTTGGATAGTCGCCTTGGTCCATTCTTTATAATGATTGCTAACGCGTTAGATACTTCTGGGTCATAGTCTTTGCTAGATCGTAGTTGTTGTCGAAGTTCCTGGTCGCCGATTGGTTCTGTAGCAGAGGTGCGTGTTGCTCTAATTTTAAAAAATTTGTCATCTAGGAGCACCTTTCCATCATTTTCGTTTTGTATCCCCTCTTTAAAGTCTGGCCGCCTGGACAGACCGTCTGCTTTGTTCATAGTTCCTGGGTGGTGGGTGATGGTGAAGTCGAAATTGCTGAGGAGGAGTGCCCATCGGGCTTGTCGTCTCGTGAGTTTCTGTTTTGTCATGAAGTATGTCAAGTTATTGTGGTCTGTCCATAGATCAATGGGGTGTGTAGCGCCTTCAAGGTAGTGTCGGAAGTGCCAGAGGGATAAAACGATAGCAAGGAGTTCTTTATCATAGATCATGTAATTTCGTTGTGCGGGGTCCAAGGATTTCGAGAAATAGGCTACTGGGTGATATCTGTTAAATTCATCGGGTTGTTCCAAGATTGCACCGACTGCAAAGTCACTTGCATCGCAGATGAGTCGAAAGGGGTTTCGTGTGGTTAGGTAACATGAGGATTGGGGGCCATTGTGAATGCTTGGATTAGTTTCTGAAATGCTTGTTCTTCATCGTCTTCCCACTTGAAGGGGTTTTCTTTCTTTGTTAAGTTAAACAAGGGCCGTGCTATTCGAGAGTATTGGTGGATAAATCGTCGATAGAAGTTGCAGAATCCTAGAAATGCTTGTACTTCCGTAACATTGGTCGGAGTAGGCCACTTTGTAATGCCTATTAACTTGTCTTGGTCCATGGATATTCGTCCTTGGGAGATATTGATGCCTAGGTAACTAATAGAGGTTTGTCGGAAAGCACATTTCTCTGGTTTCAAGTATAAGTCGTGGTCTTGGAGTGTTTTTAGGACCTTATGTGTCCAGTCGTCTAGTTCGTTCAAGGTTTGCGCCATGATTAGTATATCATCTAGATAAACAACCACTCGTTCAGTGGCAATGTATTTCGCTAGGATGGTGTTCATAAAGCGTTGGAAAGTGGCTGGGGCGTTGCAGAGACCAAATGTCATTATCAATGGTTCGAAGAGTCCTAATGGTGTCTTGAATGCTGCAAGGTGTTCATCGCCCTCTCTGAGGCGAATATTGTTGTATCCCCATCGTACGTCAAACTTGGTAAAGTATTGGGCTCCTTGGAGTTTGTCAATTAATTCAGGAATCAAGGGTAGTGGATACGCGTCTTTGACAGTTGCTGTATTCAGGGCTCTGTAGTCTTGCACGGGTCGTAGATTTCCTCCTTTCTTTTCTACAAAGAAGAATGGGCTGGCAATAGCTGCTTTTGATGGTCGGATTGTGCCTCTTTTCAAATGTTCGTCTAAGTATTCTTTTAGGGCTTGTAGTTCCTTAGGAGTAAGTCGATAAATGCCAGAATCGCGTCGGGCGATCCCTGGTTTTAGATTGATTGCATGGTCCCATGGTTGGTGAGCAGGAAGGCGTTGAGAAGCTTGTTCATCGAAAACCTTTCGCCATTTCAAGAATTGGGCAGGGATAAGTTCGTCTAATGTCTTAGGGGGTGTTTCTGCATTGGCTAGCTTGGTAGCTGTGGTTGATTTGGCTCTTATGCTGATTGTTATTGGGCTAAACGCATCGTGGATTTGTTCGTCAACACATGGGTTCAATGGTCCTTCAGTATCTGGGAAGATTAGTGCAGCAATGTCTGTAAACTCGGGTTCTTCTTCTTCAGGGAAAGTAAGCGCTTGTATTTGGTAATTCCGTGTTCCAGATGCAGATGCAATGGTTATGCTTGGGTGTGTGGTAAGGCAAGTTCGGGGGCAGTTCCTCAGTGTGATTGTATCATTTGCCCAATCAATATCTGGGTTGTGGTGTCGTAGCCAATCTGTTCCTAAGATAATGTCGTGATCTCCAATGTTAGTGACAAGGAATTCTGCTTGTTCGTCATGAGTGGCGCCTGTAGTGCGCTTGAATGCGAAGTCTTTGGATGGTGCTAAAGCGTATTAGTCCATTGGCATTTTGTGTTCCATCTACATTTTGGTGCTGGCAAGGGTTTGATCATAGTTCGAAGGTGCAGGTGGTGTCTTTG
>JAGFNK010000418.1:0-46615 GCA_025769875.1 Russula earlei
GATCTTCCCTTAATACATGTTAGCACCCCGGAATCGATGCGGCGATTCATTCCTCAGGGTCTTTCCACGACAAGGGCATCCCCAATCACCTATTCCACGCGCGCTACACTTACATCATGGGTCTGGCTATCCAAGACCGCTGGCAAGAACTTACTAGTCGTACGACAGGGTGCGCCCATCGACGTGCCTTATCAGTCCTATCTGGTTACGATCTTGCCTCTGGCGCTGCAGTCCGCGAGGTTTTTCCCTAATGATATCCCCCACCCTCAGGTCGCAAGGACACATGAGAATCAGTTACCAAGAACTGACGGCCAGAGAGTCATTCCGGGCCAAGGCACTCATGTATGTATTGCTCATGTGCGTGCGTCAACAAAATTCATTTTCATCGTCCGTACCAACTGGCATCACTGGTATCATCGTCAGTTGAACTCTGGGAAGTCGAGCCCTACGACGCAGGCTCATGTCTCCCTAATGATTTCCAATCCGCTCCTGACCGTTGTCGCATAGACACTTTGCATCCCTTGTTGATTCTCTACGTACAACGCGCTTCTCAGTTGCGCCCCAGCCCTGATAAACCTCATCTTTTTGATCCACCCAACTGGTTTGTAAATTTGCGCCCGGTGTCGCTTCCATGTCCTGCTCCTGATACCTTCACGAGATGAGATACCCCGCTCACTTCCAGTCCTTTGATTGCTCATCGCATCTTAGGCTGTAGCTTGTTCACGCGTAACGTCCGTCAGTTGCGTGGACGATCCATCTTGCGGTATATCACGTGGGGTATCATTTGGACGATGATGACGAGACAGCCCGGGCGTCTCCTTACACGAATTCGAAAAGTTAGGCGGTGGTGGCAGTGCCGCGCTTGGCAACAAGCGAAGAATCAAGTGGAAGGGAAGTATCACGGCGGCATTAACGCGATAAGTAGGTCGTTCACGATCGGTTCCAAACCCAAAAAGATTTGCAAGTAAGGTCTTTCCGATGCTTGCGCGGCGTTTTGTTTGACCTGACCGAGCACTTGAGCTCCTCGAGGCGGCAAGGTCTCAAGAACCCGATTCAACGAACCTGTTCCTCTGCCGATTATCTCATCAAGGATGCATCCGCGAGATGATGAAACCACGTGATGGAAAACACCTTCCGACTCGGGGAGGACCCGTCCAGTGGAATTTTCTGTTTTGCAAAAAGGAGTATTCCCACGGTGGTAAGTTTATATTCTGGTCGGAATCATATGGCTGCATGGCGCTGCCGGTTTGCGGCCCCACAGATCTTCTTGATATGGACACGATCAAGGAAACGTTGCCGGTACCTGGATGAAGGGGGTTCAATGGCGCCATCGAATGCCGGGGGCCCTGGGTCTGGGGGTATATAAACAGGGTGCATTCCCCCTTTGCACCACAGGGTCTCTAGACTCAGCCGCCTACTTTGTACCTGTCTCCACACAACTTCTATTATGGGTTGGTTCGACAACGACCATCAGTATTCTCAGGATTACGACAACGTACGCCTTCTCCTTTCGTGCGTTGGTGTGCTATGCAGATTATAACAAAATTTAGTATCAATCAGGCCCTAAGCACGAGTCTTCTGTCACCCACGAGCTGATCGCCGGTGCCGCGAGCTATGAGGTTCGTCCCTGTTTTTGTCCCAATTTCCTGTAACGTTCATAAATGGCTACCTACTAGGCTGCAAAAGCATACGAAGATCATGTAGCCCGGACGGTCAACCTGATAGCCATGCCAAGGCCAAGGAACTTATGTGTGTATTGCTTGCGTTGCGTTGACACAAACTGAACTTCTTGTTCCCTCCCTACAGCGCAGGCTTCGCTGGGGCCTTCGTCGACAAGGAATTCGAGACGCACGGCGTAAGTCATTTCGCAATAGGTTGTATCTTATCAAACAAGTTGTCTCACCGTCCCCCATCAAACGCACTAGCTCGACTTCATTGATAGAGAGAAAGCGAAGTATCAAGGTGAGTATCTATTGGCATTGCTCGAGGCAAGTAGCATTACCTCTAATGTCATACCTACAGCCAGAAGGCAAGCCGAGGCAGCTGTTACCCAGTATGGTGGCTATGGTGATGGTGGCTATTGATGGAGAGGCCATTGCGGATTCAGCAGCCCAAGAAGATGTTCATACGTCAGGAATCGCGAGGGGGATCGAAGTAAACCTTTCTGTTTTAACCTGTATCTCGTCGGAAACGCGAATTACTTGTTCACCTGTCGGCTGTGAGAGCGGGCTGAGGGGGTGAAAGCAAATCATATTATGACCGAGCACAGTAAATATCTGATTACTCGCATTATGATCAAAGCTTGATCAGTTTCAAATCGTGGATCAGGCAGGAAGCTAATTCTGAGTGGCGTCGGTGAGAGTCAGTATCAGTATCGAAGTTCTCTCACATGATTTCATGTGAAAACCAAAAGACAGACATCAAGCCTTTCAATCAGGGGTTGAGAAGTGCGTGGGAAGTGCCCACCGCGCTCGCCAAATGGGTTCGGAGCAACTAGTAGATAGCAGACCTCGTCCAGGAATCGAAGCCAGCGAATCGACCAGAAGCCTCTCAGGCTTCTGACATGAGGTGGAACCATCGGCCGGAGCCCCTGAGGGTATATAAACAGGTACAATCCCCCCACTTGCACGGCAGGCAGGCAGGTCTTTAGACTCAGTCACCCACCCCACTTTGCACTTGTCTCCACCCCACACGCACCTTCCATACATCGCTATTATGGGTTGGTTCGACGACGACCATGAATATGCTCAGGCTCACGACCAAGTACGCTTCTCCTTTCGTGTGCTGTATGCCACGCAGATTATAATCGAATTCAGGTTGCATCAGCCCCTCACAAGGCTGAACTCAGCCACGAGCTGATCGCTGGTGCCGCGAGCTTTGCGGTTTGTCCCTGTTGTTTCCGCAGTATTCCTGTTACATTCAGACATGAGTCCTACTAGGCTGCAAAAGCATACGAGGATCATGCAGCTAAGAATGGCAAACCTGATAGCCACGCCATGGCCAAGGAGCTCATGTGTGTACTGTATTGTCGCCTGCGTTGACACAAACAGTGCTTATTTGTTCCCACCGTACAGCGCGGGCTTCGCTGGGGTATTCATCGACAGGATAGTCGAGACTAAAGGTGTAAGTCGTCTCATAATAGATTATATCTTACCGATCATCTCTCTCATTGTCCATCAAACGGACTAGCTCGACTTCATCGACAAGGAGAAAGCGAAGCATCAGGGTAAGGACGGATTGGCCTTTCTCGATGCAAGGAGCATTACCTCTAATGTCAACCTTACAGCCAAAAAGCAAGCCGAGCAAGCTCTTGCAAACAGTGGGGACTATTGATTGAGAGGCCATTGCGGATGCAACAGCCTAGGACATACGTGATGTATTTCATGAATCGCGAGAGTGACCGAAGCAAACAGTTCTTTAACCTGTAAGCTTGTACAGCTCTAAGCTTGTCGGAGTTTCATGTTCCAACTGTTGGCTGTGAGAGAGTGCATTGACGGGAGGATGAAAAGCAAATCATGATATGAACCCGGCACAGCGCAAACAACTTGCTTCGTGCAAATCCGATCATTTTGATCAAAGTTTGATCAATTTGATGTCGAAATGCGCGGGGAAGTTTCCAAGGGAAGAAAAAAAAGACCGATGAGGAGGATGATGTAGAGGGCATTTCGCCAAAGGCACGCCGCGGGCAACCAACCAACGAACCAGGGGGGTCAAGCGTGGGAAGTGCCCGCTGAGTTCCATCGACGTTCGATTCGATATTCGACGCGTGAATGGGTTCGTTCGAAGCAGTTCAATCGATCCAGATTCACTGCCGGTAGCCCCACCCCAGGATCGAACGAGCGGCGTTTCGCGACCTGTAGAAGAATGATGAGGATAGAGAGATGCAGTTACGTGGCGGAGGACCGGGCGGGCAGAAGCGCGTCGCCAGCCCTTCTTCAATTGAAAGTCGACCATTAGGAACACTATTGACTGCCTGATGCTGATGCTGATGAACGGGCGGATGGTTGCAAGCAAGGATAAGGATAAGGATAATGCTCATGTGGGATTAATAATCGGAGCGCCCGCAATCCCATCCCGCGTGCGGGTTCATCTTGTCATTTAAGCGTCGACATCCTATTGTTCTCTCTTCTCTTTGGTTTTTACATGACACCCTCGCTTCAACCCGAACGACCACTACATTCCCTCCGCTGGCTATTTTCGGCATCTCCAGCACCTTTGACGGGCACGGATATCATGATAGGTCCCCGTCGCCCCGCAAAAGGGACCAAACGATTGAATTCACCAGCATAGCGAAGTTTCTGAGACGTCTTCTCGTGTGCCATTCCGAAACTGTACCCCCCGCTTCGCCTTAGATCGCTCTGTTGACGTTCTTGAGCTCGCACGGCGCGTCCGCGTGACTCGGAACGCCCATAGTTGCTTCTCTTCCATGCTAAAATATCAATGGCCATCCATCACCTATCCATTACCACGTGAACGTGACCACGGGTCTGTAGGGACCGTTGCCCCGAAAATCAGATCACGACGCAATTCGAAGGAGCGGGATAACCGAATGTTCCAAGTATGAATCAGTATCATCCCCTTGAGGTGCAATTCATGGTCCCAGTGAATAATGCCGAGGGCTTTTTAAGGGACAAAAAGTCCGCTCAGCCTCGTCCTACCGAGGGAGAGCATGGATCACGAGGGTCAGGCCCAGCGCCAGAATCAAGGACACGCGACTCGTGATAGCAGGCAGGAGCTCGATATCAACCACAAACGCCCGAGCACAATACGACGCTAGATAGCCCGTGACCGCCTCTGTATCACGACGCGGAATATAAATTCGGATTTACAAAAAAAAAAAACCCAACCGGGGTATATCGCAAGGTCTCAGAGCGCGCTTCGCGTAGATCCTTCCGAGGCGAGGCGGAGGAGTATGAGTGACGTGCAGGGTCGACTGGAGTCTTTGGAATTGCTGTGGAGTCTCCATGCCATGACTCCGTCATCATCGATTTGTCTAGGGTTGAACATCTTTACAATTCAAACTCAATGTAAGAAATATAATTATTTAATGATAAGAATAAAATTAATTGATAACAAATTTGTATGTTTGAAATTGTGGCAGGCAGGGACCAACAGAGGGTGTACCAATAACCTTACCAGTGATGATAGAGTCAAGTGCCCCACTCACTGTGTTTTGCTTGGATCTCAGCATCTACAAAACAGCACATGCTGTTTAGGGATGTGCCCGGCCCGGCCTCAGGCCGTGAGCCAGGCCAAGCCAGGCTGAAATAGGCTGGGCCGAGCCGGGCCAAAGTGACAGCTTCGTGATGGCTTTGGCCCAGCCTGTGATTTGAAAGCCAAAGCCGGGCCGTCAAGCCCCGGCTTTGATCATTTGGGTAATCATCAAACTTTAATTTATCAACTTTGCATGACATGGACACACCATTGTTCCCTGTCGTTTTTCATCGTCATATCTGTGCTTCCCTCTCAACCTTCCTTTTTACTTGAGTCAAGTACATGTACAATGTAAGCCTTGGTAGCCTATATGTCAATGTGCAATGCTCAGTCGCATTGGTTGCTCATAATCCCTTTCCTCAGTCTTAGATCGCTTCGTCCCGCAGCGTACCATGTTGTACACTGGACTTCACTCATTCCACATGTATAATCCATGCTCTTACCATGCCTCATCATGCTCTCCAGAACATAATGACTCTGTAATATATTTGATATTTAAATACAAAAGTGCTATTCTAAAGTCCTCCTACTGTGAATCCGTGAGCGTGAGGCGATGATGTCGGGGGCGAGACGCTATAGGCAGCGAGCCCTCGAATAGGGCGGCAATGATGATGGGCGAGGCGCTGTGGGCAGCGAGCCCTTGGGTAAGGCAATGGTGACGATGACGAATGCGTCATACAGGTCTGTGCGTAGACATGTGGTGGACATGAGGACAATGCTTGAGGGATGGTCTTGGGAGGGTGTGAGGCACAGCTGGACGGCGATGGTGTTGTGCCGTAGGTCAAAGTGTGGGGAGGAGCCGTGCTCCAACTCGAAGACCAAAGGGATGAAGGCGTTGAGCGCCAAGGCGAGTTACATCGATGGCGATTGAATTGAGCCATTGTTGTAGTCTGCTGACATGGAGTGGGCAATGCGGTGGGGATGATGTTGAGAGTGGGAACGCAAGGAAAGGAGAGTGAGGTGAAAGGAATGACGATAGTTGGAAGGAGGGATGTGAGTGGCATGAAAGACGAAGGGAAAGTGAACGTGTGGTGCACAAGTCATGTGGCCAGTGGGCTCACATACAGAAAATCTTATGTACAAAAGCCATGGCCTAGGCCAGGCCAAGCCGGAGCCAAGCCAGGGTTGACGGCTTTGGCCTGGCCTGGGGTTTTAGAAAGCCAAAGCTGCCTCAGGCTGAGCCAAAGCCAGGGCTTTCAGGCCAAGCTGGGCCGGAAAAACCCTACATGCTGTTGTATCTCAGAACACCCAGAATGTCCCTCCTGACAGCATGGAGACTCCTGCCACCTCTAGAAAGTAGGGCAGCTTCACTCATGACCAAGAAAGCAGCCACTATCCCAATCAACGGGGTAGTCTAGTTGAGTTTGATGTGTGGCACCAGCAAGCAAATTCTATTCAATTTGTCATGTGTAGGTCCTACTACCCCAAGGAGCCACTCTGGTCTGAGTGGCACATCTACATTTGTTTGCACCAGATGTCTGGAGGGGCATCAAAATATGTGAAAAATAAACCTAAGCAGAAATGCAAGATTGAATCTAAGAAAATGGGATGTTGATGCAGGATCACTATAAAATTGTATCTGCACACCAGTGGTCCATGGTTGCTATATCATGGAGCATGATCATGAAATCAGGTTAGCCAATGTTAAGTACACTTGGCTATTGCATGGAGCCCAGGATCAAATTGGATCCATGTTAGCACATAAGGTGGACATTAGAGAAATTGTATGCAATTGATCTGTTTTTTTGTTGTGCCAGATATCTAAAGTGTATCTGTAGGTGCAGTGCATTCAAGAGGTGGCACCAGAAGATTCTTGCAACAAATTCATTAGTCCTGCAGATATCAGGAAATTGGCTGAGCAGATAGATGAAGAGGGCATCTCTGTAAGGCTTTGGGTCAATAGACTTAGAGTTGACAATATATTAATTTTTTATCAAGAGAAGCTTGATGAGCCACCCAGTACTTCAAAGCTGCATAAAACTGCATAAAGGGTGCTTTGTCCTCTGCATCCAAACCAAATTTCAATGGGATGTGTTCCCACACCTTGGCCACTTGTTTATTGGTATCAATGTGACACATAATACAACCCAATATGTTGACCTACTTCTATTTATGATCATCACTAGGGACCATTAGGGGCATTGTGCATAAGAATGAATCTGAGATCTTGGTGCTGAGCACTCATACTCAAATAGGTGTTCCTGTTGCCTGGATGGGATGCTTGCCTCAAATGGCAACATAGAAACAATCTCCTTGTTTGTAAACTGGGTTAAGGAAGTGAGTCCTGCTGTGTGCCCCTCTATAATCATGATGGATCATGATAAGGCATAAATTGCAGTGCTTTGGGATGTGTACCCACAGAGCCAAGTGTACCTCTGCACATGGCATGTCCTCCACACAATAAGATTGCACATTGTTACCACCAAGTTTTGAGCACTGTGGGACAAGGTCTAAGCTTGGGTGAATACAGAAGATATAGCCACATTCTTCAAGCTTTGGGATGATATTGCAAATGATCCCTCTAACCCTCAATCTTTTGTGCATTACCTGGCTTCAAAATAGTTGCCTTATATTTATATGTGGTCCAAAGTTGTCTGAAAAAGTAGGACAATTTTTGTGGAGGGAGATACTAATATGTCAATTGAAGTGTATGTTATTGATTTGACCTGGCCAGATCTAATTACTAATTTAATTTAGATATATTAAAGACACACTGGCTTGATGGTAAGCAGAATTGGAGGATTGACCATATTATTTATACACTAGTGAATGGTATGGAGCCTCATTACCAAAATGAGAGCATGCAATAGGCTGTTGGGCTGGTGGGCCCTGATCTGGCTAAGAAACAGTGACATAAGATCCTGGAAATAGCCAAGAATATTTTCTGAGATTCAATCAAGAATTTTGATAACAACTGCTTCCATGTTGCCTTGGCTTCTCAACAGGGTAAATTCTTTGTAGTCAATCTAGGCTGATCACTATGCCACTGCCCCAACTTCCCAAGGATACAGTTTTGCAAGCACATGGCCACCATCCAACACCATTTTCCTCACCACATTCCAAGATGATAAGCCTAAGTGCCTTAGTGTTAAGATCTGCCTAGATCTTAGCACTAACTCTTAGTGAAAGAGTTGCTTGATTTAGTTCAAGCACTAAACTTCGAAGCCTTTGATATTATTGCAGGAAGATTGAATGTTTTAAGAGAAGAGAGGGACCTCTTTCACTTAGAGTTCTTGTTTTGAAAAAGATGTTTGAGATAGTACAAGAAATGATATTTCTTGTATCAGAGAGTAAGTCGAGCGTAAGGCTCAACTACTGGTACATCTGAGTATTTATACAATATCTCAACAACGGCTGATCCGATTCGTACGAAACTCGAGATGCACATAGCTGAGAACCAGTAGTATCCAAAAACATAGGGCGCAATTCGATAGTGTCAGAAATGACTCACGCGTGAGTCATCTTCTTATCAATCACTGAATCTGTAAGCAATCCATAAGCAATGAGTCATCGGTTGGTAAGCAATCAACAGTAAGCAATCAGTAAGCAATCAGTAAGCAATCAGTAAGCAATCAGTAAGCAAGCATGAGTAAGCAACGATGGAGACGCAGACTGGATCCTAACACCATACCCCCTCTAGATTAGGTCTGGCACGACCTAGTCACTCACTCCGTGATATCCTTCCACCCATTCGCCTTCCCATCCTTCAGTTACTGCTTGCGCATCTCTTTCAGTGAGAGTATTGTCAGTCAGTATAGGCCTTGGACTGTAATCTGGTGGGGCATTTATTTCCGCATAGTATTCATGCTGTCTGATCTCTGCCGCTGTAGTGATTGGCCCCAACTGAGAAGTACTAGCTCTTGGCATTCGTCGCGAAGTAGAGGTCAATCGTACGGCGTTCGGAATTTCTCGAGCTGGAATCCCACCACCTCGCCTAGCCGTTTGAGGAGCATTGGACTCTCTTCGAATTCGAACGCTGCGACGCACAGGTTGACCTCTACCTCCTCTCCCTCGCCTTCCTCGAGCAGTGAGTGGGGGTTCCGACCCAGCCCTAGCTTCCGCTGGTGTAGCATGTCGTGATGTAATCGGGGATGGGGTCAAGGAAGGAAAAGGGGTATCCAGATTAATAGTACCATCACTCAAGACGGTCGCCACTAGTCCTTCTGCTGCAGAGGTCTCCACAGTAGCACTCGTTAGAGTACTCTTGAGGTCTTGCATCGCTGTAGAGGTCTGCGTCAAGGTGGTTTTGAGGCCTTCTACTGCTGTAGATGCTGCTCGAGCATTAGTGACTGCATCTCGCAAGATCTCCACAGTGCCTCGCAAGTGTCCCCTTAGCGTCCTTTCTTCTGGCAACAGCGGCCTCAGATGGCTACACCTATCTGTGGGTCGGTAAAACTTGTGATTGCCAGGGACTATACAGTGTTGGCGGGAGATGCAGGCATAGTGAGGTGTCTCGCAATGTCGGTCCCAGTGTCCTTTCCACCCACACCAGCGGCACTTGTGCTCGTACATGAGCTGCCACCATTTAGCCATTCCTGCATTGTAAGGGGGGGACGGAGGGCGAGAAAACTTTCCTCTTTCAATCTCCTCCTCCTCGCGAGCTCCTGAAGATGGTCCTGCTTCTCCTGCCTCTTCGTTCGAAGAATTTTCGCTTCGAGCCCCTCCTCTAATTCTTTCTGCAATGTGGCGGGCAATGACAAGTTGTACATCTGGTAAGAGGAGCTCCTCTTGCCGTAGTCCCGCACCTTCCAGAATGCCTCGTGGGCCATTTGCTCTTGAGACAAGAGACCACATTTCTCGTGCGCGAGGGAGGAATTTGGCTGCTCGGAGACGAGAATACGCTCCCTGGTAGATATCCTCCGCTCTAGCTCTATCGAGAGCCAGTTGATCTCTTTCTCGCTGAATAATTTTTTGTTGCTCGTTAAGTAATTGATTTCGTCGAGCCAGGCTAGAGAGTCGCGTGGAATGCTGGTTAATGCGCCATATTTCGGCCTGGACTCCAGCATCACCCAGCGTCTGTGTGACTGAGGCAAGAAGGGAATTGAACATGTGGAGAGTGAAATCTGGGATGTCGCCTGTAAGAATGTCAGGGTATTCTTCTTCACCCTCTGGCTGGAACTCGGGGTAGAGGTTGTAGTTAGGGTGCGCGTATAAGGGTTCTCCGAAGACCAACTTGTCCTTCCCTTGGCAGCCCCAGATGAATGGTTCTTCCACACCCGAGTTTCCACCCACACCCCATCGAATATATTTGGCCGGGGTGAGTTCATGCCAGTCGTTTGGGATAGTGATGTGAGCAAGGTGTTGTCCAGGGTCGTAGCGCTCCCATCCTTCTCCAGGGATATCGGGGTCCACGTAGGTACTCGTAGGGGAGACGGTTGTAACGGGAACTGGACTAACCGATCCTTCCGTAGTAGGCCCGGAGGGGACAACTGCCTCGAGGTATTTGAGGTCAGGAAGAGATGGAGAGGGGGTTCGGACATGGTAGGAGGGGGAGGTTCGCCCATCAGTAGACATTCTTGTTTTATTGCCGACGAGGTCAAGATAGACAGGGAGAAGTGGATCAATGTGAATACTGCTGAGTCGTTGGCAAATTTCTTCGATGGGGGATGAGGGCCTACTCCAATCAGTGTCGCTTTTCATACAGGCTTTTATAGTCCTAATGGCCTTTGGATTTTTCTTGTGAAAGTCTTTCACGAGGTCGGGGGCGTGTAGGTTAGCGGCTGGCTCCCAAGAGTCGTGAGCAGAGGAGTATCCCTTCCAACGAACGTAATACTGCAACTGTTTCTTCTTTCCTACACGCCTTGACCCCAAAACGTTTTCTAATTCCCATTCTTCTTCATCATTTACGACATCTGGTGGCTGTTACGAATCAAGGCCAGGTCCTGACCATAGATGGTCCTATTTCACTCAAGAGAGACCTCTCTCATTTCGCATTACCAACTCCCTTCCAATTTCTGGGTTATTTCCCCTGCAGTGCAAGATATCGCTATTGCAAAGGCACTATAACACGACCAGACACCCGTTTCCTAATCGGGTAATCATCGCGTGGCAGCCACATGGCCACCCAACCACCAAGGACCCGAAACAGTGACACAAACTCTTAGAAACTGTTGCATAAATCATCTGATGTCATCCAGGTTCCAATGACATCATAGCTGACTGAGCGACCCCACAGTGACCTCATAGGCTCACTAAGCGCTCCACCGTGATATCATAATGATGTCATCGCTCCACAATGATCAGTAATGCGCTCAGTAAGCTTGAAACTTGACACAAGCAAGTTTATGCCTCGATAATCCTATTGGATGGTACCAAAGAGTCTAGAATAGTCCCAGGTCTTTGTAATCGACCCTGTACACTGTATATAAGCCCCAATGAAGCATGGCAGTCGTCAGACTGTCCATTTGTGATACTCTCATCTTCCTGGGTACTCCCCCGCGACCGCTCAGTCTAAAGATTCCCCTCGCTTCCAAGGTACTCTTCTACGACCACCTTGTTTAAAGCCCTCTCGTTGCACTGGCTTCTAACCTTCGCCTCTGCCTCCAGTTACACGTACCAGTCCCCATCTGGTACATCTTAGTCATTTGGCTCGTCCTCTTGTTCAACGCCGCCTACGCCGCATACCATCTGTTCCGACCCTTGCCCACCTGCTCCTGAGTCCACACGGGTCAGCAGTACGTGTCTTGACAGTGGCGGTTCTTCATAATTTACGCCATACTCCTCCGTTTCCTGATATGGATGTAGGAGGTTAGCATGAAAGACGTCGTGAACCTTCCATCTGTCGGGCAATTTCAATTTGTATGCCACTGGGCTAATTACTTCCTTTATTGTGAATGGTCCTAGTCTTTTTGCGGCTAGTTTGGCCATCGGTTGGAACGTTTTGATGTTCTTTCCTTCTAACCATACTTTATCCCCTTCTTTGTAAGGTTTAAACCCTATTTTCTTCTTCAACAGCCTATGCCCTAATAGGATAGCTTTCTGGGCGTCCCGTCTTGCCTTTTGTAATGATTCCTTTCTCTCTTCCAATCTTGGGAAATTTCCCTCTGTGGTTGGCTGATAGGCTTTAGGGAGGAAGCCCATCCATAACTCGTATGGTGTTTGCTGGGTAGCACTGGAGGTATGTGAGTTTATAACATATTGGGTTATTGGCAACAAATCCACCCAATCATCTTGTTGGAAATTGCAATATATTCGTAATATGGTTTCCACTGTTTGATTTGTTCTTTCTGATTGTCCATCAGTTTGGGGGTGATAGGCCGTGCTCATGTTTCTGCCTATTTTGAGTTGTCGACAAATTTCTTGGGCGAGCTTTGACGTAAAGCGAGTGTCCCTATCTGATATGATCTTGGTTGGTAAGCCTACAAATGGAAAGACCCTTTCTCGATAGATTTCTGCCAAGTCTTCCGTACCCATAGTTTTTTTTAAAGGGGAGGAGTATGACCGCTTTAGTGCAATCATGGTCTGTTATGGTGAGTATAGAATCATATCCTTTAGATAGCGGTAACTTGGTAATGAAATCCATAGCTATAGTTTGAAAAGGAGTAGCTTCTGCTTCAAGAGTGATAGGATACATTGGCGGTTCGTTACGTCTTGTGATGACTTTATTTGATTGGCATATTGCGCATCCTTTGACATAATTTTGAATTACTTGTCTTTGGTTAGGCCACCAATAATCTCTTCTTATCGCAGTATAGGTTTTGCGGAACCCTGGATGTCCTGCTGTTGGTCCATCATGATATTCTCGAAGGATCGCTTGATATGCTTCCATGCCTCCTGTCACTACTAGGGCGGTATCTTTTCTCCATTGTCCATTCATCGTTTTGAGTTCATAATTGTCCTTCCATCTTTTGAGAAGCCTCATGCCTTCTTCCTTTCTTTGGTCTAATTTGACTCTTTCTTCCATAGCGGTCACTTCTAGAACTTGAACGAACAATTCGTCTGGAAGAGCAGTGATTTCTTCCTGTTCTGGGATGTCAGACCTGTAATCCGGTCTCCGTGACAGTCCATCGGCTCTATTCCTTTTTCCTGGTTGATGTCGTAGTTCCAAGTTGTATTGTGCCACTATAGGGAGGTATCTTGCCACTCGGTCCCTCAGTTTGTGAGGTTCTCGATAATACATCAGATTTTTGTGGTCAGTAAAAACCACTACTTTGTGTCGTGATCCTAGTAAGAGGTGCCTCCAATTTTTGAGTGCGGCAACCAATGCTAGAAATTCCCTGTCCCATACTGCATAGTTTCGTTCTGCCGAGTTTAAGGTCCTTGAGTAGTATCCTACTTCTCTTCTTACTTGATCTTCGTCATATTGGTAGAGAATGGCCCCTAGAGCATACGATGAAGCATCCACATCTAGAAAGAATTGTCTTTCAGAGTTCGGTTGCCAAAGTATTGGATCACTTGTGATTGCTTTGATCAACTTATCCAGCGCTTCTCTACATTCATCTGTCCACTGAAAGGGGACTCCTTTCTTGAGTAGTCGCGTTATAGGTAGAGCTATAGTTGAGAAATTTGGTATGAATGGCCGGTGATATCCTATCATTCCTAGGGATACTTGTATATCTGTCTTGTCCTTGCATTCTCTTGGCCATTCGCTCAATCCTTTGATTTTTGAAGGGTCTATTCGTATCCTTCCTTCTTCTGCTATCCATCCTAAGACTTCTATTCTTTCCTTTTCGAATTCGCATTTGGACACTTTTAGAAAGTACGAGTGTCGTTCCATTAAGTCTAGAAATTCATGCACAATTTGTCGATGTAGTGCGTGAGTTCCTCTTGGGGTCATGATAATCCAATCATCCAGGTAATTTGCGACATTTTCTGGATATTTTTGAAGGAGTGAGCGAAAATCTCTTCTCATAGATCGTGAGAAGTATGCGGGGGCATTTCTTAACCCAAATTGCATTACTTTTGGAATGTAAGTGCCCATGGGCGTCTTGAAGGCTGCTTTGGATTGATCTTCTTCGGCAATCCTCATATTATTGTATCCTTTGACTATGTCGAACTTTGAGAATAGGCCATTGTTTTGGATTCGTTCCATGATTCTTTGGATACTTTCCAAGGTATCATTATCCGGTATGGTCCATTGGTTTAGTTTCCTATAGTCGATGATCAACCTCTTTTCTTTACTGTCCTTTTTACCAATAAAGAACACTGGTGACACATAATTGGATGCTCCAGGTTTGATGTACCCTTTCTCTAATTCTTCTTCGAGATATTTTCTCAAGTATTCCCTTTCTTCTTGAGATAAAGGGTAGATCTTGCAATCCAGGGACCTAGGAGCGTCAGGGAATAGGTTTATTTTCATATCTTCTTCCCTACTAGGAGGGAAACGTGTAGAGGCCTCTTTAGAGAAGACTTTTGAATGTCGTTGATACTCTTCTGGCAAATCTTGTTCGGTTAACTTCTGAGCTTTCAAGTTTTGCTCCCTGGCCCATTCTTGAGCCAAGCTAGTTTTTTGTATATATAAGGCTTGGTCTTCTTTGGGCTTTCCGCATTTTTTAACCGCTTTTAGTTGTAAAGATTTGATATAGAGATCAAGATACTTGAGTCGTGCACTTTCCAGGCGTAAGGAGCCTTCCTTAAGTTCTCCCTTTTTCCAGTCCATAGTTGGCTCGAATTCCCAGAGGAAGGGGTATCCCAATATTACTCAATCTCCTCCCAGGGAAGTGATGTAAATTTCTGTAACTTGTTTCGTTTGTTATAATGGACCCTAAGCCAGCAGAAATGCTTGAGTTCCCCTTTTTTGTTTTCAGTCCCATCTACATTTCAAACCATCATTGGTTCTCGAAGGGCTTGTCTTCCTATCCCTAGTCGCTTCCAAGTTTCTTCATCCAAGAAGTTTTCTGTTGCTCCACTATCCAGTAGAGCCTTTTCTGTGGCCATTCCTCGCGCCGTATGAAACGAAAAGGGGATGTTCATAGTTGCAATTCTCCTAATGTACACGGTGCGAGTTACTGCTGCCCTTAGTCTGGCCATTGACCTCGGGCTGATCAAAAATCCTCGTCTGCCATAATTTTATCCAAGAAGGCATCCTTTTCTTCTGTCTTCATTCCTTTGATTGCCGCCATGATACTATTGATGTCATAAGCAGGGGGTTGTTCTTCTTCTTTAGAACTCTTTGCAGGTTCGTCTTCTTCTGCTTCTGTAGTTCGAGCTTTAACATCCTTCCCCTTTTGTTTAGGATCATCCTTCTTCTTCCTTTGAGGACATTGTCGGCTCATGTGTCCAACTTTTTTGCATATGAAGCATTTTCCTTCTGCTTGTAATTTCTTCCTTTCTTCTTCACTAAGCCTGGACGTAGTTCTAACTACATCCACATCCATGGCATTAGGATCCTTCTTGGCTTTCTTCTCTTTCCAGTTCTTGAGCCATTGTGCTCTAGAGGTCAGGTTCCCAGATGTTCCCAAGGCGTTCTTCATTTCATTTAAGGCTGCCGCTTCTTCTCTTGCTATAGTTTGCCATGCATCTAGATTGCCAGCTGCCAGCAGAGGCCTTCGTCGAAGAATCATTGCGTGTAAGTTTCTTCGAAGTCCATCTCTGAACAGTTTGACTGTTCCTTGAGTGTTTCTTGGCCATCCCGACATGAGCAAATATTGATTGAAGGTCGCAATGTAGTCATCCAATTCTCCTTCTTTCATAGTGAGTTGTTGGATGTTCATGGTGGCGTCTTCTAAAGTGGTGCTATCATGCCATTGATTTAGGAAATCTGTAGAAAATAGATTCCATAAATCTTCATCTTCACGAAGGTGAGTAGGCGGCAGTTGATTTGCATGATCCCCTTGAACCCTTCTTATCAGCGCCTCTAGTTGTTGAATTACCCATCCATCGACTTTGTCTCCCTTTATAAAGGATAATGCACAGGCCACTCTTTCATATGGCACTGTCATGACGCTGCTTTGAGAGTTCATGATTCTATACAGTTCAAATTCTTTCATGAACTGTATGGTCTTCTTCCTATTCCCTGCGAACATTGCTGGTGGTTGTCCTCTCATTGAACCTGTTCCGCCAGGTACTCCTTGAGGAACTCCAGCAGGCACTACTTGGGGCGGTCCTCCTCCTGGTGGTACTCCTCCTGGAGGTCCTCCTCCTCCTCCAGGTTGTCCGCCACCTGGTGCGCCTCCATCGGGAGGATCACCTCCTTGTTGTTGTACGTTAGGTACTAGCATTGTCCCATGGTGAGTGGCATACAAATTTCCAGACGTAGAGTGAGTGGTTTGAGTTGCTATTTGAGTAGTAGTAGCCATTATTTCAGTTGCCGCTTGGGTTAGATCTATGGCTGTGGCAAAGCGCTCTGTGAGTTCGTCTATAGGCTCCTTATTCTTTTCAATAACTGGAGTTTCTTCTGGAGATTCAGACTTCTTGGGCTCACTAGCAGTTGTGATGGATATATCTTGTTCCGGTTCACTTCTGATTAGCCACCCACTAGTATAGGGTTTTGCCTTAGTTCCTAGACCAAATTCTTCTGGATTGTTAATGAAATTTTCTTCAAGTATGTAGAATCCGTCTTTGTCCCAATCAATGAAATACCACTGATCGTTGATGTATTCTGCAGGTCGGAGTTCGTTGTTAAACTGAACGTCGAAAAATCCGCCCTTTGGTTCTATGGTAGGATGCCACCGTGCTCCTACACCAGTCAAGGAGAAGTTTTGAAGGTCTTTAGTTCGTCCTTGAAATCTTGCGTATCTTTTTCCGTTACTTGACGTGTTGAACAGAGTATCGATAGATTCTGAATCCAGTTTTGCCTAGCTTTCAATGATATCGACAAGCTTGTTCTCGGCAAAAATACCAATGGATTTGACTATGTTCTATATCCTTTTTATCTAGGATATAAAGTCTTGGAGGGACTCCTAATCGATACAGGTTCCTCCCTATGACCACTTCTGCGTATGTTGGGATCCTAATTTTGTTCCTGCTTGGTACAAAGGTAAGTACGCTCGACTTATGTTAAGATCTGCCTAGATCTTAGCACTAACTCTTAGTGAAAGAGTTGCTTGATTTAGTTCAAGCACTAAACTTCGAAGCCTTTGATATTATTGCAGGAAGATTGAATGTTTTAAGAGAAGAGAGGGACCTCTTTCACTTAGAGTTCTTGTTTTGAAAAAGATGTTTGAGATAGTACAAGAAATGATATTTCTTGTATCAGAGAGTAAGTCGAGCGTAAGGCTCAACTACTGGTACATCTGAGTATTTATACAATATCTCAACAACGGCTGATCCGATTCGTACGAAACTCGAGATGCACATAGCTGAGAACCAGTAGTATCCAAAAACATAGGGCGCAATTCGATAGTGTCAGAAATGACTCACGCGTGAGTCATCTTCTTATCAATCACTGAATCTGTAAGCAATCCATAAGCAATGAGTCATCGGTTGGTAAGCAATCAACAGTAAGCAATCAGTAAGCAATCAGTAAGCAATCAGTAAGCAATCAGTAAGCAAGCATGAGTAAGCAACGATGGAGACGCAGACTGGATCCTAACACTTAGAGCACAGTCCTCAAATACCCATGCACACACTGGTATTCCTAGATCAGAGGAATCCATTCAAAGTCTCACAAAAGATATTAGTTGCTTATCCCAGTCACTTATCAATCAGCCAATAGAACCAGCAACAGCAACCCCAGTCATTGTCAAAGCCTACCAGTCAGCAAAATATAGCCTAAGTGCTGTGATCACATCTACTCAGCATCAGAGTGCTTTACCCAAAAAGGCTGCCATCACACCCAATCAAAACACTTGGATGGAGACTGCCAACCATATGGGAATCAAATGGGCCTCAAAGCAGCAGTGCCTCTCTGATGAGCATAGGTTGATGGAGAAGAGTATTGGCACTGCCAAGGGCAAGCACCATCATGTTCACAGCAACCCATATGCTGGGGGGGAATGCTCAGGTAAGCATGCCAAATCTGATGCCCTCTCTGTCATGGCCAATGTGCATGCCCAAGCTGTGTGTTCCCAGGCATGTGAACCTCCCTCTGCAACTGCTCCCTCCCTTTGCCCAGCTGCAGTGTATGCCCTCCTGCCCACAGGTGCATTCACACTGCCCACCCCAAGTGTGGCCTTCTCAGCATCACAATCAAGCCCTTAGATTACTTATAATTTTTTTTGTGCATAACTCTTGAATACACCATTATGAAACTTAAGAATTGTGTGTAATCATTATCTGTGTTTGAAAACAATTGCAGAGTTAATGGGGATTGCCTTGAGGAGTCAAGTTGGTGGGGTGCTTGCCATTTCTGGAGCATGACAAACAGTGCAAAAAGACATCCACTACTATCACCGACCCACCAACCGTGCAGCTTACTTAAGGTACCTAGCACTCAGTCAGAATTTGTAGACACACTAAAAATGATGATCTCAATTTCTTTCAAATGGGGGGTAAAAGTAGTGATTAATGTAAATCCACCCATGTTTTTTTTTTGTCAGAATATACCCATTTGATGTTTTCCCCTTCCTTGTGTTTTTGGAGAGATGTCATGCAGAATGGTAGAGTTCAAGTCAGTGCTTCAAATTGGCATCCTCAGCTAATCACATGTCTCTAAGCCATCCTCATCCTCATCCTCTCATTAGCCCCATCACTATAACACTCTCCTGCATTGCAGTGTAATAAACCATTTCATTGATGCTGCCCATCCACACAAAGTGATCATGCCAGACAGATGATGCATATGAGGACCAAATTCAAGCAGCAATCACCAAGTGGCAGGAGGGCCGCTTCAAAAGTAGACAAGCAGCTGTGATTGCCCACAATGTGAGGAGCAGTCATTTGGTTCTCTAATGCTTATAAATTCCCTTAGGTTCCTCTTCAGACACTCAGTGATCACATCAATGGGCGTTGTCACAAGAAGGATGCAAATGTGGCTCAGCAACTGCTCTCGAAGGAACAGGAGGGTGTGCTAGTTTCCTGGGTAGGCCACCAAGCCTTGATTGCCAAACCAATGGACCAGAACAATGTCAAATCTCTTGGGTATGACATGTCTGGCATCATCCCAGGCAAGAACTGGCACTGCCATTTCCAGAAGCAGCACCCAGAGCTTCAGTCATCAAAGCCAAGTAATCTGGATCCCAAGTGTGCTCAGAACTTCAACATCTCAAAAATCACTCAATATTTTGAGCTAGTCAAGCAGGTCTATGACAAGCACCCAAACCTCCCACCAGAGCACATCTGGAACATGGACAAGAAGGGTTTGCAACTTGGTGGAGGCCACAAACGGTACAAAAAATATTATCACCTATGCACCCTCAAGAAAAGCAGATTTTATTGCATGCATTCCAATACCCTTGAACTTGTCACCATCATCAAGTGTATTTCACCCTCCAGGTTGTCTGTTCCCCCAGTGTTTGTCATTTCAAACAGGCCTCTCCTGGTCCACCATGAATCCAATCTGGATGCCCCAATCAGGGGGATTGCCACATCCCAAAACAGGTGGATGGACAACAAAATTGGTTTGTTATAGTTCCACCATGCCTTCATTCCCTTCACTCTGGACCACAAGGTCACTGATGACCCTGTCGTCCTTTTTGTTGATGGTCACAACTCTCACAAGACTGACAGATTCCAGGCGCTCACGTACCAACACAACATCATCATTGTTGCCTTCCCCTCCAAGTGCACACACAAGCTCCAACCGCTCAATGTCAAAGTTTTTTGCCACACACAGTGGAACTGGTCCATTCATTGTGACCACCACATCTGTGAAAACATTCCCATCACATGTTACAACATCATTGTCAAGTACATGAAGGTGCACACTCAGACAACGACCCACAAGCTCCTCATGTCTGCATTCTCCTTTACCAGCATCCACCCCTTCAACCCCTCCATCTTTGTTGAGGCCAATTTTGCACCTTCCAAAGCTTACTCCACCACTCAGCACATCCCAATCACATTTCCTGTCAATGTTCCCTCATCCTCCCCCCTTCCCTCTGAGTCCTCTGACTGGGATGGCTCAGACACCAATGAGGGCATGCAAGACAACAAGCATGTGCAAGACAGTCTTGATGTAATGGACAAAGACCCAGTCGCATTTGACTGGGACACAGAGTCTGATGACTCAGACTTCATGCCACTGCCAGACTGCTTGAATGACTTGCCACCACCACATTTGTGTTCTCCTTCCATCATGTCTTCTGCAACCCCCCCCATCCCTTCACCAGCTCCTCTTGCTTCACATCTGCATGTCTTACTTGATTCAGCTCTGTCCTCTTCCTTGCCTACAATGGACAATGAACATGCTTCGGCCATTATGCAAAATGTGTCAGAGTGTCCATGTGACATGTCCACCAGCCGAGACCCTCTCTGGCTCATCCCCCCCTTCACTCACTCTCAAAGGGTGAGTTCTTCCCCTGCAATGTCTCTCAATTGCATTTGGTTCTCACCATGCACCAATCCCCACTACATTCCAGGAGATGAGTTCAGAGCTCTCTTGACTCCGGTTGACAGTGGAGCTGATGGGAAGGGAGATCCTTCAAGCCATGGCAGAGACCAGCTCCAGTAATGCACACTGCACCATCATGAAGCATGCAGCATCTGATGCTAGGACAGAGTTGGAAAATCAGAAGTGCAAGATGCACCATTCTGTGAAGACAAGCATACATTTTGTTGCCCATCCTGAAGTTGAGGCACAGTGGCTCACTGAACAGGAAGAGGAGGCCTGGCTCACAAGAGAGGCTGCTGAGAAGGCAGCTCAAAAGACAACCAATGAAGCAGCTTGTGATGCACAAATCTCAGAGGACATATGGTCTAAGGTTTTCAATGGTAAGTCTCAATGTCTATTTGCAATGATGCACTCATGTTTTACAGAACCACTTTCCTCATATAAATGCAAAGACAACCTTATCACACTCTCTGGTGTGCTTGGACTCAAGATGTTGGGCACCATCAATGAGCTGGTTTGCCAGCTCAAGTCCCACCTCAAAGCGCACACAGGCCTTTGTGATCAGCCTTGATTTGCTGGGCTCTTCCATCAAGGCAGGTGGAATTGGATTGAGAGTGTTTAGTTAATTCCTGTATGCACACAGTATTACATTGTCTTTTTTCCTTGCCCCCCCCCCAAACCTCCAATTGCAGTGTTTTTACCCATCTCATCAACAATGTAAGGTTCAAACAGTGCTTCAAGGTTTTCATTACATGTCTGGTGACTATGTGTGACTGACCAAGTGCTAGGTACCTTAAGTAAGCTGCATGGTTGGTGGGTTGGTGACAGTAGTGTACTCTCATGTGACTGCACAGTTTAAAGTTCTTGGAAGCTCCTAGTACTCTGGCACAACTGCTAGATAATGTAAACCCTTGCTTTATACCTCCAGGTCCCCATCATAGTTCCCCTCTGCCTCATCCTTTGGACTGAGCTTACTCTCATGGGGTTCATTGTTATCAATGTCTAGCACATCATCCTTGCATTCACCAACTGCCCCTGCAGGCTGTAGCATTGGCCCAGCAGTGAGTACCCAATAGGTAGTCCAACTAAGGTTGATGTGTGGTGCCAGCAAGAGGAGGAAGCAAATTCTATTCAATTTGTCTTGTCCTATGCTAATTGTAGGAAGGGGCTGCTCTGGTCTGAGTGGTGCATCTACAATTTGTTTGTGCCAGATGTCAACAAAGTATATAAAAAAGAACCCTGAGTGGTTATGCAAGATCAAGTCCAAGAAAACAGGATGTCAACACCCAATCACTATTAAATTGTATCTGCACACACCAGTGGTCCTTGGTTGCTGTATCACAGAGCATGATCATGAAATCAGATTAGCCAATGTTAAGTACACTTGGCCATCACATGGAGCCTGGGATCAATTAGATCCATGTCAGTCAGTGCATAAGGTGGACATTAGAGGAATTGTATGTAATCAATCTGTTTTTTTGTCACACCAGATATCTAATGTATCTGCAGGTGCAGCACATTCAAGACACCTCACCAGAAGATACTCATGACAAATTCATTTACCATGCAAAAGGTCGCCAACTACGACTGGATTGTGACGGAAATAAGCATCAAGCGAGGATCAAGGATCAACAAGGGCAGGTGATGGCCCCAGGACGAAGAAGAGCCATCAAGGGAGGCGCACTGGCGAGCGGGCGAGGCATGTCGCGAGGACGTCGGGCGGCCGGGGGTGCCCGAGCGGGACGCCGCGGTGGCAGGTATCCGAACGCGACTTTCCGGACGACATCATGGGGGTGCCAAGCGGCTTGGGCAATCGTCGCGACCGAGGGGCGCAGGGTTGCGACGCGGGACGTACCATTCAGGGATGTGACGCGAGGCGTGTCGGTCGAGACGAGCGCGTTTACGAGTGAGCTGTTGTGGGGGGGGGGGACTCCGAGTCGGAGGAAGAATGGAGGAAGGCGGCTGTTTGACGTGCAACGGATGACCCGCCCGTAGATCGACGAGACGGATGTGTCATACGATGACAAGGTGACGAACATGTTCGAGCCAACGACAGGAAAAGGAGAAGGGTTTATTGCGCCCCTCGCAACTCGTTTTTTTCATCGTGGGAAGCCGTGGTGGCAGCTTTTGACAACGATGGGAGTGGGAGCGACAAATCAAGGATTGGTTCAGGGGGCAAATGACAATGACCGCGGTAATTGTGCCAGTTGAGGATGGGGGCGGTTGTAGGATGACAGAAAAAAGGAGATTAATCAAACCCATTCATGGTGATGGTGACCGTGGGGATTTACGTTTGGGTAGTGACGCGGTAGTGAGAGCGGCTGGATACATACAATCCTTGTCGTCACGCCACGCGGTCTAGCCAAAATGGTGGTTAACAGGATGACAAGATTTAGGTATAACCGAGGCACATTCGGATGGTAAAGGAATCGAAGCACGCAACGGGAAATGTCGGAAAATTGGGAGCCCATTATAATGCAATCATAACATAATATAATATTTATAATGACCTCCCAATTTTCCGACAAACTTAGAGTTGGAGGGCTGGTCTGGTCAGGATATCCACAATCCGACCGCAATTGCCGTCTTGTCTCATCTCGTACCAAGAAAACGGATTCCACTTCACAACTTCAATTTCATTGTTGTTATTTGGCACCGAGTTTGTTACGAAACGACCACGGAGGACAACAAAGGCATGACCGTATGGTACCGATCTCCCAAGGAATACAACATGGACAGAATGCACCCCAAAAATGTTGAACATATCAATCATAGAATCAGAGCATTCAAAAAAGGAAGAAGGAAGCGAGAAACAAAAAAATAAGGATCCAGAAACCTTGGGTCGTAGTGCCGGCCCCAAGGGTTGAAAAGGTGGCCTGCAAATGAAGACGAAGACGAAGACGGTGACCAAAGTAGCGCGTTTGGAAGCAATATTCGGATGTTCCCTTTCACGGGTTGCATCTGCGGTAGTGAATATGGGGTGAGCATCTCGACAGGTCGGTGGATCTATAGACTGCACGACGCACATTTTTGTTGGGACAGCTGCCTCCGCGCAACTGTTTATCCTGGGTGGCGTAGAGAACGGGCGGGGTGGCAACTCTTCCTTAACACCCAGAGCAGATGGAGGCCGGTATCCTCGCACGGCCGTCGGGGATACGTCTGGTATGAGTTCTGGAAGCGGGGGGTCCACTTGTTTCGTGTTCCTCTCGTGCGTTTCCCCTTGCGGGAAGTAAGACGCACGTGGCGTCGAGGTCGACGTAGTTGCCTCAATGGGCGTTTGCGTGTCGTCTGGCCGACCAAACGGAATCAGGGTTAGTCAACGACAACACACATATAGTGACCCAACGTACCATCCCTCAGGTGAGCATAAGGACAATCGTCGCCCTCTGGACAAACTCCGTCTTTGAATTGGGGGCAAGCTTCTCCTGAGATATTAGTCTGCATGCATACAGATAATACGCGTGAGGGGGGGCCACCTACTTCGTCCACCCATCATGACGCCGCCCCCAATGACTCTCCACGTGACAGGGTGTATATTTTGCCCGTGGTCATCACCGACATAGGAGCCTGCTTCAGAGCCTGAGGGCGCTTCGGGGGAGTAGCATGAGGTATCCGGAGGAGATTCCTGCTCGGATTTGGGCGATTGAATGGCCGAGGGGTCATGGATGCTTATGAGATCATGGGATCAGCCTGAGCAACGGCCTATGACTCGATGATCTGGACTCACAACGTGCAGAGGCTGCCTTGCGGGCAGCGACCATCCTTCTTGAAAAACTTGCAATGTTTGGCTACGAATAGTCCGGACGTGAGTGGAGAGTAACGGCATACGTAAATGAGGTCATCTTACTCTTGAGCGCTTTCAACTTCCTCGTAGACATACCATGTCGACGCGACTCTGAATGCGTCGCCTGCTTGCCAACGGGTGGCGTCCATGGTCCATACACCGGGTGCGTAAAAGGGACACCAGGGGAGAACAAGCCGGGGGTCGGACTGTAATATACCACCGGACTAGTTACCGGAGGCGAGCCGAGCCAGCGCTCCGTGAGTTCGGGGGCTTCGCACGCTGCCGAGGGCGGCTCAGAATCGCCATCAGATAAACTGGGCACATCAGAGGTGGGCGAGGAATCCCCCCCTCGAAAGATAAGCTGCGCAACGTCCTCCGACGATACCGACACAGGATAAGGAACATTTGGGGCAGGCTGCTGAGCGGATGCCACAGGAAGCAAGACCGGCACCCGTGGGTACGGCCTCGAGACGTGAGGTACCTTGGCCGCCGCGACTGGGGGATGTGTTGACCTTTGCAGAGACCGAGAGCGGACATGTGTGGGTTGAACAACGGCAACCACGTTTTCTAGCGGTGGGAATTCGGTTCCGGGAACAACAGATTTCTGCGTCCCTACACAGTAGCATTAGGCACGGCAAGGCGCCACAAGTCCTTAGTATTTATTACCAATTTCAATAGGCATTGTGGGTGCAGCCGACTGGGGACTCTCGCGGTCATCGCACTGTCGTTCCTGTATTGGCCTCGAGTAGCCGTACGAGTATCTGACCGGGAGTATCTGAATCTTCACGTGCGCAAAATCACAGTGGTCAGCAGAAAGGGGACAGACGCCTTTCTGGAAGAATCTGCACGGCTTGGCTGAAGTTGTGAAACAGATATATCAATGAGCTGCGTGTCGTCGTCGGACATGGAATGGCTTACTGTGGCGCTTTTCGTAGGCGGTGCTGTGGGATGTTGGCTTCATGGTGCATAAGACGTCGGCAGATTGGGGAGATAAAACAAGTCGGGAGAGGCGCGTTTATATCTTGCCCACGAGAAGAATTAGGCTTGTGAAATGAAATCAGGACGACGTTCCGGACAAGGCGGGTTATCAAGATGGGGAGACGCCGCTAGGAGTATTAGGAGGCTCGAGAAAAAAACAATAATAATAAGGCTTTCTTTTTGACCGGAGACCTGTCACAGGTGGAATGCTCCTGATTTGAATCTAGCGGCCACAAAGCATCACCAGCGATCAAACAAGCTTGCTTGCGTCTCGTCCTTCGCCCCGATCCCCGCCACGGTAGTGTCAGACGAAGAGGGCCGAGATGACGGGCGGCGCGAAATTGGAGCAAGGCGATGATGATGGATTTATATCGGTTCGGGCGCGATAAAGCCTTCTCCCGCATCACGGCTTAAAGTTCATTTTCCCTGCGTGCCTGCGTGAGCAGACCAGAAGACGCACCCACGGAGGGACCGGTGCGGGAAGAAAAAATCGGGGCGTTGCGCCGAAGATCAGCACCGGAGAACAATAAGCGAGAAGCGTTTACCTCAGCATGTGCCGGACCAGACCCAATTGTTCTCACAAAACGGCATTTCAGTCGACGAACCTGTCATGGGTCGGGGTCAGTGAAATGGGAAATCGAAGACCGGGGTGTGACACAATGAGACGTAGGAGCTAATACGCAGGAGGAGAGCGACTGTTGGGCGTTGGTTCCGTACGAAGGCGATGGCAACTTGGCCATCCCGTTAAGGCAAGACCGTTCCGGTTTGAAACAATAACAAAGGACTCGCCCCTTCATTTCGCTTCGCCCTTGCCCCCGCGCGACTATCCTGAACTCTCGCTACGCGCTAATAAGGAACAGACGAGAACCCGTAAGGTTCTCAGAAGAGGGATGGTCGCTTAAAGTTGACCCCCTGGTCCATGGCAACAGATGAGCACTGTAAAAAAGTACCCAGAAAATTAGGTGCCAATTGTGCGCATTTTCTTGGTTGTATCCGCACTGTAGAACCTTCGAGCGGCTCACGGTATGCTCTCGCCATAATAGATGAAGAAGACAATGAGAAATACTACACCGATGAGGGTGTAGCATGAAGACCGCGAGATCTAGATCAGAAAAAAACAAATGTGATGGATTCACATACATAGATCCAGATATAAGTATACTAAGGCCATTGTTACAAGGATTTCGGAAGCACGGACATCATGAGTCGGGATCAATCTGGGCTCTAGAAGGAGCCTGAAGCAATGGTGTTTGCTCCGTAGGGCTGGAAGGACGTGATGGTGGCGATGAGTCGGAGAATGAACCGAGTCCTTGTGAAGTGTTAGTAGGACCGGGGTGGGCTAATCTTGGAGGACAGGTTACGTCCGCTTTGCAGATGGGACACTAAAAACACGCGCCCGATGTCAGAAGGTGACACACAACACAAAAGAACCCTTCGACAGGCATTCGTTTGACTCACCAACTTTTTCAACTGAATCAACCACTCGTCTACCTCGTCCAGATGAAAGATGTGCTTGCAAGGTAAGACTCTTACTCGGTCGCCCTTGGCAAACTCATCTAGACAGATCGCGCACTCAACCTGGGTGTTAAACCATTCTGGATCCTCGTCCTCATCGGACCGAGTCGACGTGGTGGGGTTCGCGGCACAGGTCTGGCCCAGCTCAACATCAACGTTGTCGGATGGAGCGACTGGATTGACGTTCTGATCCGGCTTGTCAGGGGGAACGCCCTCGTGCTTCTCCCAACCAGATCCTGTCCACACGCGCCAAGGCAGGCTCTTGACTACGTCCTCGGGAGCACGCTCACGCTGAGCAGCATGCGCTACTCGGACGCGGTGTATGACGAGGGTTAGGAAGGTGAGGGACGAGGGGATAAAGAGGATCGTGAGGAAAGTGAGGATGGGCCTAGGAAGACACGTGGCGACAATGAGGAGACAGACCAGCGGGCACAAGGACCGACGACGTACGAATACCACTGCCACGCAGAAAATTCGGAGCTGATGAGCAGAGACACGGTCTTGAGCCCAGCCTGAGACGTGTTTGACGTGGCAATGAGCGAAGAGAGCTCGGCGTAACTGGAATATTTAATGTAGGTGGCGGCAATGGTTACATCCGAGGCATCCTCTTTGTGGATCATGAGTATGCAGGATAGATGGCTCATAGGGGCAGAGGACCAACCTGGGCTGAACATGTTCACAAGCGTATCTGGTTTCCCAGAGATCTCAGGATCCTCCCCGCCGACGACAATGGCCTTGGCACCTAATCTCTGTGCCTCTCTTGCTTTGGACACGAACTGGCAAATACCACGCTGCACGAGAGCGATCCAAGGTTCCAAGCGCTCAGGGATGTTCGGGTCGATGGTACATAGCGGGGGGCACCCGAGGTTGAGCTGGTCGGCCAAAGGGTAGGTCTCGTTTGGACAAGGGACTGTGAATGAGTTGAGGGGAATGACATAGCCTAAAAGTGGGTCTGATAGTTCCGCGCCGAAACCTGCAGGCCGGGAGGGAAAAGTCACCAGGGGGGAGCGATCTACGATGGAGACGGTGCTGTCGGGACCCCATGCCCAACCCCAAAGCCAAGACTGATCTTGGAAGCTCTTCACGACGGCGGTCGTCTTACGGGACCACCGATGGGAAAGGGAATCGGCGCGAGCGTGGAGCGCTAAAGCGAGGACAAACATATGGTATAATTGAAAACGTGGCATGTCGTAGATCAGAGGAAGACGGCAGATTGAAGGGGGGGACGATGCCAGTGGGACAGAAAAATGACTAGCCTAGTGGGTAGTGCATGATACTGGTGGGCACGGGGGGGCACCGTACAAGTCCAATCCGCTCGGCCCCTCTAGATCCGGGCCGGGCCGGGACGCTGTCTTTCTTGAAGGAAACAACCCTCCACCTCAGTTGAGACCAGCTCGGTTACATCACTCTTCAACACTCTTTGAGGGATCCGACGAGGAGGTACTGCCAATGAGGGACGTGGCCGATCCGGGTATTTTTCCACCCTCAGCTCCGCGATACAGCAGTCAGCCCTTGGTGGTACCCGTCCAACCTTTCTTATCGCAGAGCAATCACACGCGCCCGCCCTTCTCATCTCGGGATCGGTTCAGACAGACGCCCTCATTCGTCCGTCGGTTTTTTTGCTCTTGGCAGCCAATCTATCTCGAACGACCGCTCGGTAGTACTCGCGGCCCAAGGGCGCAATCAAAGCATTCGTTCGCAAACGGTTTTTTCGTTGAGAAACGTACGCCCTCATGTGGCGGGCTGGCAGAACAATTAAATTACCTCGAGCACAGCCGACCTAACGTGGAGCAGGCGTTGGCGCGTTGCCCCACAGAGGGCTGTCGACCGACGTGTGGCAAAAACCCGGGCCGCAAGTTTCCGCGTAAGAGCGTGCCGTGCCCGTATCATACACGCAATGGGTGTAGCTGGGTGCGTGCGGTACATCAACAATGTCACGGATAACATTATTCTCCCTGGATCCGTCGTTGACAACATTGGGTGCCTGACAAGGCACAAACCCTGTCCGCTGCTGCATATCCGATATATCATCGTACATCGATGCTATTGCTTATATTCTCCCTGCGAACTTTGTATTGTGTTCGCTTGGGAGGCATCTTTGCATGTAACAATTACCAATGGAAGTGCGTCGTCGATCAACCTCCATATTTGTCATACTTAATATTGGGCCTGTGCCTTGTGAGAGGGCGTACCGTAACAAAAGATTTCGCTCACAGTACAAACGCGACGTCTGTCTTTGGTGCCAAACCGTTTTCGAACCACCCCGTCTAGTTCATGGCTCCTTGAGGAGAGCACGATGCATAACTTGTGCATTCCGATATTCGCCGGCCCTTCTCTGGGATTGTATACGATACATCTTTGCGAAACCGTCACAATACTTCACGTTGTCCACACGCCTACGCCTTCCTGACGCCGACCCATGCGTTCCAGCAGTACCGGTTTCCCAGTGGTCTGCCGAAGACGAAAGAGCGCCGAACTTCCTGCGAACGTTGACCCTAGGATAAGCCAAGTCACGACGTTGAGCACGGATTTTGAGACTCCTTCCACTGGTAAAGGACGACCCACCGTTCTCAACCCCACTGCGATTGCAAACCACCACGATGGTCTCTGTGTCTTCCGACGCATCCGGGGGGGCAGCATCCTCCCCTTCCAAGTCGTGGCTCATTCGACACCAAAGCGGCCTTAAAAGCGTGGCCCAATAGTCCAACGTCGAGGTGTCCTCTTCCTCCTCAGGGTCTCGCCCGGAATCGAGCCATGCGTTCAACAGGACGAGCAGGCTACTTCCCGTCTCCAAACAGTGGCCCGCGAGTTCGTACGGTCCTCCGTCGGGCGTCCACGGAGATCGCGGGTTGAGGTCCATGCAGATGGCGAGGGTGACCACGTTGAGAGGCGGAGGCAGACGAAACGTGGCGAACCCGGGACCTTTTTAAAAAGAATATAAAAATCGGGCCCCACGAGGACACGACGTTCGAACGAACGAACGAACGAAGGACGGGGATCCATCGATCATCGATCGATCGATTAGAATTGGAATTCGTCGCTCCACTGACCTGGCTTCGCCCACGTCTCGTCCACGCAGTACAGATGGGACTTGCGATAATCCCCGACGCGTGCGCCGTCCGGGCCGTACACGACGGCGCTGTTGGCGCCCACGACGTCGACGACGCGCCCGTCTCCCATCGTGCGCTTCTCCACCTCGTGCCGCTCCAGACGCTCGGGGTACCCCGCGGCGACGAAGCACTTCAGTCTTTGCGCGACGGACGCGCAGAACCGCGACGTGACGCCCGTCTGCGGGTGCTCCAGGAACGGGAGTATCGCGGACGCGCTCTCGAACACGTAGCCTGCAGGAACCCGGACGTCAATAACGTTCTGAGAGCTTTTGCGGGGGGGGGGGAGAGGATGCTGCATCACCAGTGAATATCATTTCTGGTAGACACAATAGATCGACAGAGCCAGGCGATATGCTTGATGGATGCAATCGTAATTGAGACGAGATTCAGCCATCGTCGGGCGTAGGGCCGAACGCACACCTTTCGCAAAATACTCTCGCCTTTTCTATGTTATGCTGAACATGGCCTATCTTTTTGCCCATCAATACCTTTTTCCATCGCTGTCGCATGAAACAGATCGGCAGACCTGGGGCGCAAATTGAACGACGGCGATGCGCAGGGATGGCTTTGGCACACCCAGGCCGCCGCTGCACGGCATCCTCGCCATCTGTTTCAAGAAAATGCCACGGAGAGAACGAGGAATCAGCGTGAGGATAGCAAGTGATGTCGCGGTGGTGAGCAAGAGAGCTGGATAATGCTCCTGTCACACGCGTAATCCGACAAACTTATCTTCAATAACATTTCACTGTGCCTACACCTACACTGACAGGCGAACGAGAGTACAAGCCACAAAAATTTTCTCAACTTTCTTGTATCGTACAAGTTTGTCAACTGCATGCTTCGATCGTCGTTCCATTCACTCGTTTAATTCTCCCAATAAATTCAGGCCTGTGCGTGGCGAGCGCCTCCCGGGCGGCCAAAAGTAATGTGGTGATGGTACAACGGCTCTCCAGGAATCGGGAACAGAGCGCCAGGTTCGTGGGTCAATGTCGTCTGCGAGACGGTGACCTCCAAAGACGGGAGTCTCTCGAGATGGACTGCACGTCTATCCGCCTGAAAACAAGTGAGAGATGTTAGGGGGGGCAAGATCTGCGAGCTAGACACAAAAGGAGGATGCGTACCCCCTGGACGCGCCAGTGCAGGTTCTCTTTCAGATAGGGAGAAACGACCTCGGGCTCATAGGAAGAAAGACCCGATCGTTTCGCGATGGCCTCGTTGAGGTGCACAAAGCCTTCGATCACGAGGTCCGCCTGGTTGCGGCAATTACCGCACTGACTTGCTACACTGTTAACGAACGCGTAGTGCAAACCGACGAACGATGGGCATGAGCGCCAATGAGAAGGATCGTCAGGGACTTCTCCCAGGAAGATCAGCACTGAAAAGCTTCCACCAAGCTCATACTTCTTGACGTGAATGCGGACACCCCAGTCATGGACTACAGAAGGACCCTCCTTTCCATATCCCGCCTGGTGGGCTGTATGCGTGGGACCTCCTCGGCTGTGGAAGGGGTGGGCAGATGCAGCCCCGGAGGTTGCTGTTGCCTGAGCTGCAGGCGCTGGAGCAGCGCCCCCGGCAGGTTGGGCAAACAAGCGGACCGCAGGCCCGCCACTGCTGAACGCAGAGAATGCCCCGCCGCCATATTGTTGATTGATGTAATTCGCGATCGCGCGCTGAACGGCACCCGGATCGTTCAGGTTGAGATTATTGAACTCAGGGTACGAGTATTGAAGGATTTTGGTCGTTTGCGTTTGCGACGAAGCCCAGAAAGCGGTCTGTGAGTCCCAGAAAGGTGTGAGGGCTGTAATGTCTGAGCACACAAGTGTGACCCACGAAGCGCCATTCAACGTACCAGATTTGACATCGACGGTGGCATCCCCTGAGATAGTGAAAGTTCCTCCTTCAGCAGGGCCCCTTGTGACCCATGTTCCGGGGTTAACTGCCTCCCAAAGAGAGAGAAGACGGTCAACATTGCAGTGATGGAGGAAGAAAATAGGATCGAATGCTGAAGTAGATCGAGTCACGCATTATTCGAAAATTCATGAAAAGCATCCTACCAGCAACAGATGGATCGCCCATTTGACCGCCGACTGTACCATGAATTTCATCGTGTATACCTTCCAGCGAGTTACTTGCGCTGCCGCCATCGTCGCGCGAGTGGTTGCTGAAAGCAGGCCAAGTATGAACACGTGACAAAAGCCTGTATGTTTTGGAGGTGATATCGCTCTGGATCGATGATAGATCACTTTAATAGAGAAACCTGATGAGATGAGCCTTGATGACACAAAGTAAAGTTGTACCTTATCAGGCCTCTGACATCAGTGGACGCATCTGGGCTGTTAGGGTCGTCTGGGCGCCTGATCGTCGTCTGCCATGAATCGTAGGGCTGTGGGAAGGAACTGTCGATGGGGTTGAAAGTGTACTGGTAAAGGGGATTCGACACAGTAGTCCTGTTACCGTCAGGCGTGGTGATGACGACAGTCGTGCGAGAGGTGACGACGTCGGGCGGAATGGAGTTGGTGGCCCAATCCCAGTAAGGTAATCTGAGGTTCTGTGCTGCGCCTACCCAGCGGTTTTGATCCTGATATTGTTGAGCAATGGCGAGGGCGTTTTGCTGCAGCACTTGCTGTATCATCCGATCAATATGATTGCGGTGCGAGTAAGTCCTCGTCGAATGGGACTCACCTCGTATAGAGCCACATAGGGTCTATGCCAAGTCGGGAAAAGCACGGATCCGTGGGTGCAATATCCACCCCATTGAGAATCCGGGTTGGGATCGCTGCCACCAGCACCCTCCCATGCCACATAAGGGAGGCCATGGATGCCGCCGATGCTGAAGTGAGAGATTGAATTGTCTTGGGACGTCTCAAACATGGCGGCTGTAGTCGGCAGTCAATGGATAAACCGGATGGTAGGTACAAGGTGAAAGGATGCTCACTGAGAGCCTGGATGAATAGGGAGAACTGATCATTGTTTTTGATGAAGTCGTTGATCTCGAGGCGGTTTGGGGCAGCAGCCCCCTGGGTGAAGCCACCGTGTGCACCGGTGATGACGACGTGAGACATGCTGGGAGTATGCGAAGAACTGGGATGGAGGATTGGGGTGTGGTTGAGGTGCCTTTATACCTGGAGAAATCGCCCTGTTTGGTTGACAGCTCGTCGCTCTAGTCCCGCCTTCCAACGGACGAAATGCCTTTTGAGAAAAATGGGAAGACGGCAGGTAGGCTCGAACACCACTGAGATGGGCGGTGCTCGCTCATGTGTCAGATCTGCCAACCCTTTGTCCCCTTCAAGGCACCAAGGTGGTACCTGGCGTTCGTGTCCCCCGTCTATCGTAATATCAGTAAGTCATGAGATCCTCCACCACTTTGCGCCTTCCATTTCCACTGAACCGGCTCATTGATATGCGCGGTAATGGGCGCAGAGATGGGGCTGTCCTAAATGCGATGACGGTGCGATGACGGCCCTGATAACCGAAGCCACTGTACCGGGCCGTCTATCCCGCTTGCGCCATATTCGCCTCGTCGCGGCGGAGTTAGTGACCACTGCGAACATGGCATTCAAAACGTTTGAGTGTCTTCTGGACCCGTGTTCGATCCCATTCGTCGTTTGACATGCTTGACGGGGTCGGACCCTACCTTCGGTGTCTTTACCACATCTTCTGCAATGGAACTTGCTAACCCCCGGTACAGAAGAAAGCAATCGTGATCTCCACTGTGGAGACATCGACGAGCGGATCAGTTGGACCAAAATCAGAATCGAGTCACCGCTGGCGCTTACATGTCGCGCGCTCGCTTTCAGTCCACTTTGTAGCCACACGCAAAATGCTTCAACAGTATCCGACATGGCTTACGAAATTTCTCATCAATCCTACATCGTACAAGTTCTCGACCAATAAACGCGATTTCCATTCTACTCGATCACATCGTTCTCCAAATATTTTCAGGCCTGCGCTTGGCGAGCGCCCCCAAGGCGACCGAAAGTGATGTGGTGATGAAAAATCGGTTCTCCAAGAATAGGGAAAAGACCACTCGGTTCTTGAGTCAAGGGGGTCTGTGAGACTGTAACCTCCAGAGATGGGAGCTTGCTGAGCTCAACTGCGCTTCGATCCGCCTTGAACAAAGATGTGTCAGAGGTGCCAAAATTGGTGAGGAGGAGGATACGTACTGCCTGGACCCGCCAGTGTAGGCTATCTTTCAAATAACGAACAACCTCGCTGGGTTCATAAGAAGGAAGACCGGATCGTTCGTAGATTGCCTGGTTCAGGTGCACGAAACCCTCAGAGTAGGCATCTGCCTGCTCACTGCAGTTGCCGCACTGACTCGCCGCGCTATTCGCAAACGTGACGTGCGCGCCGACGAATGTGTGGCACCTACGCCATTGCGAAGCGTCGTCAGGAACCTCGCCCAGAAAGATCAGCACTGAATAGCTCCCGCCAAGCTCATATTTCTTCACATGAACCCGGGAAGTATAATCATAGAGGACGGTCGGACCCTCGTTTCCCGTGTTCCTCCTTCTCGGCTGTGTGCGGGTTACTTCCTCCTCTGCTGTGGAACAAATGAAGGACGTTTGCAGCTGCAGCAACAGACTTGACTTCAGACGCAGTCTCAGTAAGTACCGTTGCGCCTGCCGCCCGTATCCCTTCCGGCAGGTTGTTGACCGAATAGGCTTATTCCACGGCCGCGAGCCGGCAGACCAAAGAATCCCCGACCGTACTTCTGGTTGATATAACTCGCGATCGCGACCTGAACGGCACGAGTATCGTTCAAGTTTAGATTGTTGAATTCAGGGTACGAGTATTGAAGGCTTTTGGTCGTTTTCGTTTGCGACGATATCCAGAACGATGTTTGTGAATCCCAGAAAGGCGTGAGGTCTGTGATGTCTGTGGGCACACGAAAAAAAGGACGGTTATTCAACATACCAGTGTTGTCGTCGACGTCAGCGTTCGCAGGGATGGTGAAAGTTCCTCTGCTGTCGGCAGGGCCTCTCGTAACCCATTGTCCGGGGTTGACTGCCTCCCAAAGAGAGAGGAGACGGTCAACATTGCAGTGATGGAGGAAGAAAATAGGATCGAATGCTGACGGTGAATCGAGTCAGGCATTACCCGGAAACTTGCTCACATATAGCAACATACCAGCCACGGAGGGGTCACTCATGTGACCACGACCACCAACGGTCCCATGAACTTCGTCATGTAGGGCTTCCAGGGAATTACTAGTGCTGCCACCATCACCCCGGGTGTGGTTGCTGAAAGCAGGCCAAGTATGAACGCGTGACAGAAGGTTGTAGGTTTTTGTGGTGAGTTGCGATCCGATGATCGACAGATCACTGTGGGGACAACGGAGAACGAATGAGTATTGCTCAAATGGGCTCAAGTCAAGTCATGCCTTCTCAGGGCTGAAACGTTGTCCTGGTCGTAAGGATGTCTGACCGTTGTCCGCCACCCGCTGTAAGGAGATGGGAAGGAATCGTCGATGGGGTTAAAAGTATACCGAAGGAGGGGATTCGGCACACTAGTCGTGTTGCCGTCAGGCGTGATGATGTCGACGGTCTCCAGAGATATGACCTCGTCGGGGGGGATGATGTTGGAAGCCCAATCCCAGAAAGGTAGTCGGAGGTTCTGTGCTGCACCGATCCAGCGTGGTTTATCTTCATACTGTTGGGCAATGTCGAGGGCGTTTTGCTGAAGCGTTTGCTACATGATTCGGTCAAACATTGGCGCTGTGAGATCCCATAGGATGGTACAAACCTCGTACAGGGCCACGAAGGGCCTGTGCCAAGTCGGAAAAAGCACAGACCCGTGAGTACAGTATCCACCAAACAAAGATCCTGCGATGGGGCGGTTGCCGCCAGCGCCCTGCCACGGAACCGGGGGGGAACCGTGGATTCCGGCGATGCTAAAGTAGGAAAGTGGATCGTCTTGGGACTTCCCAGAGATGACAGCTAAGGTTCAGCGGTCAATGAATAGTAAGGGGTAGGTACAACGTGGAAGACGGCCTACTGAGAGCCTGGATGAATAGGGAGAGATACTCGATGTTCCTGACAAAGTCATTGATTTCGAGGCGGTTTGGGGCATCGGCACCTTGTGTCCAGCCTCCATTTGCACCAGTGATGACGACGTGAGCCATGTTGGCGTATACGGGGCTTTGATGATAAGAATGAGTGTCACTTTATAATCGAGCATCGCTCACCGCAATGATGTCCCTCATCATAGCCTCACTTACGGGGATGCAAAAGGCCGGATTCCTTAGATGACGAACGCACGACTCGTCGAACCTAATATCATGGGCCGTCATTGCATATCAGTTAGAGGGGCGCCTGTCTGTCAAGTAGGATTCATGGATGGACTCGGAAGTGCCATCATGGAGGTGCCACATGATAGCGATGACAGCGATGTACGACTCGGAGTCCCTCGCGCCCAAAGGGACCACGGTCACCTTGGCGTGCGTCTTTTGATGCGCTCACACAGGCACCAGGATTCGCGGTTTCAGATCAAGGACAGGCGTCCCCGTACATGTCAAGTCGGCGCTGTCGCGGTTTCGCGCGCGGCACGGCAAGTTTCATTTTCACGATTACTAACAAAATTTACAAAAAAAGAGAAACAGTCCACAACCCAGGGTTCGAGCACAGGCCCCTTTCGGCCTTTCAACTTTCAGGCATGCGCACGGCGAGCACCTCCCAAGCGACCGTGAGTAATGTGGTGGTGAAACTCCCGGTGCCTAGAGATAGGAAAGAGAGAGCCGGGTTCGTGAGTCAGAACGTTTGACACGGCAGTGATCTCCAGGGATGGGAGTCTCTCCAGGTCGATCGGACTGCGATCAGCCTGATAAAATGTCAAGGTTTTCGAACTGACAACGAACGACGTAGAAAGTGAGCGTACCGCTTGGACGCGCCAATGCAAGTTTTCTCGTAGATAAGGGCCGACGACGCTGGGGTCGTATGACGAAAGACCTGACACCTTCGCGATTGCCGAATTGAGGTGTACAAAACCTTCGATCACGATTTCTGCCTGTTCGCGACAATTGGCGCACTGCTCTACCTCGCTGTTCACGAACGCTACGTGCACACCGACAAACGAGGTAGAGGTACACCAGAGCGCAGGATCTTCTGGGACATTGCCTAGGAAGATCAGGACCATATATCCGTCTCCAAGTTCGTACTTCTTGGCGTGGATTCGGGCAGTCCAATCATATATCGAGCTTGGAGGTATCTTCTCATGTTCTTCAGGCACGGTTGTGTGAGATGGGTTTACTCGCTCGTGGACATCATGCGCGATATTTTCGGCAGCAGACTTGACGGAAGACACGGCTGCGGTGACTTTGGGGGCAACTTGTGCCACCGGCGCGGGAGCATCGTCTTTAGCGGGTGGTTGAGCGAGAAGGTTTACACCAGGCACAATTCTCCTGGGCAGGGAAAATTGGCCCCCACCGTACGTCCGATTGATGTAATTCCCAATGGCAAGCTGAACAGCACCGACATTGCCCAAGTCAAGGTTATTGAATTCCGGGTACGTGTAATTTAGGTTAGTAGTCGCCGTGGTCCCCGACGAAGCCCAGAACCCTGTCTGCGAATTCCAGAAAGGCGTGAGATCTAGAATATTTTGTGAGTGAGTATCAAGATGCATGACTCGACATCGGTCCAACATACTGGTTTTGTCGTCGATGGTGGCATTTCCGGGTATGGTGAAGGTTCCACCTTGAGCCGGACCGCTTGAAACCCATACCCCAGGGTTGACTGCTGACCAAAGAGAAAGCATGCGATCCACGTTGCAATGATGCAAGTAGAAAATGGGGTCGAATCCTGAAGAAAAAAAGGTCAGATGTTACGCCAATCTCCCCAGAACGGAGCGAGCTACCAGCGATGGCAGGATAAGCCATGTTCCCACCAACGATAGCATGGATCTTGTCATGAATGGCTTCCAGGGAGTTACTAGAAGTGTCACCATCGCCGACCGTGTGGTTGCTGAAAGCAGGCCATGAACGAACAAGTGTGAGGAGCCTGTATGTGCTGGAGGTGATGTCTCCTTGGATCGAGGCCAGATTACTGTAGAGGGACAGGTGATTGAGAGAGGTTTCGTTGAGGACAAAAGGAAAAGCCATACTCTCTCAGGCCTTGGACGTCAGTGGCCGCGTTCGGACTCCTCGGATTATCCGGATGTCTGATTGTCGTCTTCCAAGACCTCCAAGGATTTGGGAAGGACGAGTCGACGGGTTTGAAAGTGTATTTGAGGAGTGGATTCGGTACATTAGTCGTCTTACCATCAGGCGTGATAATGTCGACCGTCTCCAGTGAGATAACCTCGGGGGGTGGGACAGTGTTGATAGCCCAATCCCAATAAGGCGCTCGGAGGTTCTGGGCCGCGCCTACCCAGCGCCGTTGATCTTGATATGTTTTAGCAATATCAAGAGCATGCTGTTGTAATACTTGCTGTAAAATCCAGTCAAGTTTGTTGTTTATGTATGATCTCATGAAACGACACTGACCTCGTATAAGGCCAGAAAAGGTCGGTGCCAAGTCGGGAAAAGCACAGATCCGTGAGTGCAGTATCCACCCCACTGGGATCCCTGGACGGGGCGATTGCCACCAGCTCCTTCCCATTGTACGTAGGGGAGACCGTGAATTCCGCTAATAGCAAAATGAGAAAGTGGATTAGTCTGAGACGTCGTATACATGCGCGCTGTTTGGGAGTCAGTGGTCTCATGGGTTGGTCAATACAGTTTTGGAGGCAGCGTACCGAGGGCCTGAACGTATAAGGAGAACTGGTCTTGGTTCTTAATAAAGTCATTGATCTCGAGACGGTTGGGCGCAGCAGCCCCTTGGGTTTGGCCGCCCGTTGCACCCGGTAATAATGAGATGAGACATGCTTGGGTGTTGCTTTGGAGGGTTGGATGAGGAGGGTGGGCCCAAGATTGACGAGCATTTATACTCGATGGCTCTCTGGATTATTGTCACGCCGGCCTTTCCCCGCCAAACTGGGAGCGGTGTGCATACATCCGATATGTTTCCAGTAATGCACGGAAGTAGGACTGCCAAGGTTGGCAGGCCTGTCATATATGGGGTTATTGCTTGGGTTCTGATGTGCGTGCTTGCTAAATTCAGCATGTACTCAGCTTTTTCGACATGGCGAAGTGCATTGCAACGTCATGAGATCCGTCACTTCACGCCACTCCCGAGAGCGGTGTGAGGGCCAGGATACATCGAGTTTGATAGTCTTATGAAAGATTGTCCACAGCGCGATATATGCTATGTCACATATAGCATGAATTGTGTCGTGCATATTATTCACAAACCCATATACGTGCGTGCGTCTTGAAGCTTGAAGTTCTGCACAGCGGTGCTCGAACGCATCTTTATGGTAAGGAAGAGCAATAATGTCGTTTAGCCTTGTAGAACATACGATAGATTCCGGCCTAACTGATCCGGTCCCAGGTGCTGATGATAGGAATCATGATTCCGAACAAACATGCATAAGGGGGGCTTTCTGGGTGGGAGTTACTTATCCCCTGACCGAACTTAGAGAATCACTAACCGAAAAAAACGACCTTCGATATCAAAGAAACGGTTCGCTGACGGCCATGAAGAGATCTAGGGGCTATTATATCCAAACCGGATATGCCGTGGCACTATGAACGATGCTGCGCTGCGCAAAGCTTGGCGAGCGAAGCGCCGTGACTCGTTATGGGAGGGAAGATGAGAGGCATTTTTGATTCCAGGGTAGTGTTGCTCCGGCACGACGACGATTCCGGCGTAGAGTAGCTTCCATTTTTTGGTTCTTCTGCGGACATCAGGTGCCACGCATGCATATGGTTTCACGGAAATCGTCGCATCTGTCCTCGGCGTTCGAAAGCACAATGTCGACAAACCCAGGATTTGGAAATTCGTACGTAAGTCGGTACCGCAATGTCACACTCGTCACGACATTACGAATGACGTAATTTACTTTTACTTATCACTCTCCTCTCGTTCTTACACACAATGTCCATGTTCGACAAGTTCAAGAAAGGCGCGTTCAAAGCTGGAGTCCAGGCCTCCACACTCATAAAGGAAGGCTCGAGCCGAGTGCAGTCGTCATCTCAGTCGTTTGCCCAAGGGTTCAGCTTGCCAGGAGAGGCTGAGAAGGCCGCAAAGATCCTCGCAACCTTTCTCGGTCCGTCTCCCACTCCAACTCGCCCCAGAATCCTGCTCAATCTTTCCCCTCCAAAGCTGACCCTGACAACCCCGAATCTGCCCTCAACTCCATTCCAAAGGCCGTGCTGCAACGCGCACGAGGTGCGCTCTACACCATCCCCCCTCGACTCTCCCGCTGACTTTAGGTGCTCTCTCTTTGTGCAGGTCTCGCCGTCTTCCAGGTCCTCAAGGCCGGTTTCGTTTTCTCAGGAAAAGCAGGCTCCGGCCTCGTCATATCGCGCTTACCTGATGGCTCATGGTCCGCACCGTCGTGTATCGCGACGGGTGGCGTTGGCTGGGGTCTCCAGATCGGCGCGGACATCACAGATTTCGTCATCGTGCTCAACAGCGAAGATGCAGTCCGAGCTTTCTCCCTCGGTGGAAACGTCACCATTGGGGGCAACATCGCCGCTACTGCTGGTCCGATTGGCACCGGAGGGAGCGTTCAAGCAAGCCTTGCTCATCCAGCGCCGATGTTCTCGTACTCCAAGTCTAAGGGTGCGTCCATGAAAAGTCACTCCTTTTTTCACTCATAATGGCATGACTTTGCAGGATTGTTCGCCGGGTTGTCGCTCGAGGGAACAGTCCTGATCGAAAGGAAGGACACCAATAAGGACTTCTATGGCTCGGCAATACCGGCCCGTGACATTCTGGGTGGACGCGTTCCCCCACCAGAGGTCGCATCGAGGCTGTATGAGATCATCGAAGCTGCGGAGGGCCTTGACGAGACAGGACTACCAGACGAGTCATATGTCCCATCGGTAACTGGCGAGCATCAGCATCTCCAGGTTCATCCTGGGAATCAGACTGTCTTTGATGCAGGCGCAAACTAGAGCCTGAGCAGCTTTCCAGACTCACTGTACTGACTTATGCTGGTGTTGATTTCTTCTGTTGCATCATTGGTCTTTACTCTGCCTGCGGGCAACGTAATGTGTTTCTCTTCAACGACGTGCCGCACAGTGTTTCCGCATCCAGCAGGTCACTCCGATTGCATGACCACTTTTCCACATAATCCCTATTCTGCAGAGGCGTGCTTATGAACCGAGTCCAACGATTCGTGTTTGAACCTTCTATGATCAAGTGACAATTCGGACAGAACGTCAGATTATCGAGTGGATGCATCTACTTACGACGTTAGGATCTTTCATGACTACATGAGTGTATCATCGCTAAGTATGTATCTACCACTGCTGGTATGGCCAGAAGAGACGTCCTGCAATGGCCGTTTAGAAGTATTTATCCCAAAATCCGGTCGTTCCGTTTGTTTTCGCCGCAAGTGCTTCAGTACCGAGCAGCTTCATGACGAGATTGTAGACCTCAACGTTATCAAAACCTTTCATTACGTAAGTCCCCTCTGAGGTCGAGTGCCAGCCATTGTTGGGATTCGAGAGCCAATTTCGGCGGCGTGAGTTACTCCGGCTGTTGTGGACAGCCTTTGTTACAGCAGAGAAGGGGCCATGTGCAACAAATATGGCGTGCATAGTAGATTCATTGTTGTCATAGCCATGATTCTGCAAATCAGACAGAAGCTGTCAGGAGATGATCAAAGTACGGAGACGATCACATACTCCTTTTGATAGACCTACATCTCCCTCCTTGCCCTTTGTCAACACATAGCCCGTGTTTGGAACGACATAAATCGGCGCAATTCTTGTGCAGCGAGCGAAATGATACCGTTCAGGCATGGTCTGTGGAGTATATACACTGAACTTCTCGCTGTTGTCGGCCGCCGCCGCCGCAAGTAAAACATCAAGGTAATGAGAAATGTTGGCTGAAGGGTTGAAGTGAAACCCCATAGAAGGCCAGCCTAAATCTTTTGCTTAGATGCAAATATAAAAATGCCAGATGAGAGGAAGGCCCCCACCGTCCTCGTGTTCGATAGCTCGCCATCCTTCCTCACCCAGTATTTCATCAATGTACACAAGCTCCGGATGACTGGTATCCGTCATGCCGTGGTCGCTCACAAAGACAACGTCTACAATGTCGGTTAAATTACGGGCCTGCAGAGAATCATGCAAGTCTCTCGCAAAAGCATCAACGTATTTGAGCGTGTCCTATGGGAGGAATGAGCCAGTCGCGATATGAAGACGTACGAATCGATTTACATTTACTCTCTGAGAGTAAGGCCCTGCTGCGTGCCCTGCCTGATCCAAGGAAGGTTCATAGGCTAGAAACAGGATTGGGTAAGCTTGGCTTGGTCTCCCTTGGAACATACCATACCAAGAATAAGCTGAGGGCGCTTGCTTAGCGGGAGATCAATCCATTCTAATATTTGGGCGAGTTTAACATCCAACGAAACTTTATCCTACAGAGATCTTTTCAAATCATTCAGAAGCCAGGAATGATGATTCATACCCTCCAAGGGACGAAGTATGTTGGCGAAGCCCCAGAAAGAGTTTGAGGAGGACCAGGCCTAACAGGATCCATGTCACCATTACAAAAAAAGAAAAGAGGAACACGGCGAAACGAACCACATCAGGTTGGCAGTAATGAGCCCCGCTCTCCCAGCCGTTTCCCACATCTGCCGTGGACGTGAGCCAAGCCCCAAGATGACACTGAGGACGATAACTCGCGCACCGGTTCTCCATTCCACCAATGCGGTTGCGAAGTGCACGAAACGTTAGCATAATAAAACTCTGAGTCTGTCTCTACATCCCAGAAATTCTGCGCAAGTGGTCAACAAATGTTTGAGTAGAGCGCGCTTGTGGTTTACATTCGCGACAATTCCGTGAGACTCGGCATAAAGACCTGTCCTGTTGGAGGAGTCAAGGAACACGCCGGGAAGAATTATCACGGTAACGCATACATGAGGGCCCAGTGATTGCTGATGGACTTGCCTTAATATGTCAGAGACAAGTCATAGAAAACATCACGCTCACGGGAAAGTCAATGTCTGTCAGATACAATCAGCTATGTCCCTTCATCAAGTGATGGTTACTCACGGGAAATATTGGTTTCATAAACTTTGCCCTTAGACCTTTCTTGCTTATGTCGAGCAAGTGAGGTGTCAAGCCCCTATCTAGATAGTCCGCTCTGTGCGAGATATCATCGGCAAAATAATGGGTGGGCATAGAAGGCAGAATACCTTAAACCATCAATGGACACGAGTACGACGGTGCGTTTGAACTGATGTGTGCCATTTGAACGGAGGCTATTCCCGTTGAAATGCAGGGCCTTGGAGGGGCATGGAGGAGCGAACACCCAGTATGACACACCGAAAACTAGACCAAGAAGAGTACTGATAACAAGTATGATCCGGGCAGGTCCAAATGACGACAAGGGACGCCTGCTATATAATGGTAATGCTTCATCTTCGGAAATTGACAGGGCTTCGACACCAGACAGTAGGCCTTTGCGTTCTTCCAGTGGACCGGAAGTATGGATATCTTCTTCGGACGATAGGGGCAGTTTAAGAGGAAGCACCATTGTGCAACTTGGCTTCGTGTTCGTGGCAGGTCGAATTAAGACGGAGCCAGCAACCAAGCAATAATTGTCACGTGGAGGACTTCATATACACGTGATTACAACACTGATGGATGAAATCAAATCCGATCCAAATCTACCTGCTACCCTGTTGTTACACATCCGATATCCTCTCGAAAAACTGCTTAATCGTCCCCGAAAGTACCTCAGGAAGGGCTTCTACATCTCTCAATACCAGATAGTAATCGAATGGGAACGTGTCCAGATATCGTTGCATTTGTAACTCCATGCGTCCTTCTACGTTTTTATACGCCACTTGCTGCATCGAGAGTATCGAATTTTGCGAGGTGCCTGTCCCACTTCCTTCAGACCCGGCGATGTGTGCATTTGAATGTAAGGAGTCGATTATGATGAAGACCATCATGACCCGTTGTTCTCGTGCTCGGCGCAGCGCAGCACGAAGCTCCTCGTGGTTTTGGCAAAGCCCGTCAGAGATGATGATCTCGAGTTGCCATAGGTCCCCGGCGGACGAAAATTTTGCAGAGCGACTTTCTCTGGCAGCCTCGAGTATTCTGAGGCTCATTTCGACCAAAGCAAGCACGTTCGTTGCTTTCTGATTGAACGTGAACGCGGACATTACTTGTGTCGCAGCTTGGTCCGTGCGTGTCTCATATCGAATCCGTGCAGCACGTCTACGGTCTCCCCAAATTTCGCAATACCTATGTCTCCAACCTCAAGTCTGCTGAGAGCCCTTGATACCAGCGCAAGCGTCTCAAATGCGAGATGAATCGAATGCGATTCGGCCATGGAGCGAGAGTCATCCAGAACAAGGAAAACTTGATACTCTCTCTGGCTTGGGCGCGTGCGCCGGAGCCAGATCTTGTCCTTCGTGTAATCGCTGGCGATATAGGGGATGATCTTTTTCATGTTCAGGCGCTTTCCCGACCGGTAATCTCCCTTTAGTCTTGTGGCCAAAGTAGGCTCAAGATGAGCCGTAGCTGTTCGCACAAGGCGTATGACAGATCCTGCGTCAAGGACTTGTACAAGCGCCAGAGAGTTTCGGCACCCTCGGAAGGTTGACCATCGGCCTGCCATTGACGCAGAGTGAGCTCACATAGTCGGCCTGTGGCACGTCGTTATCCGCTACGACTTCTTGCGCATTATATTCCGTGGACATAATCGCGCCGTACAATGGCCGCTGATATTGTACCTCATTCGGTGGAATTGCCCGTGAGGCATCCTGCTGGCCCCCCCGTTCTGGGAATTCAGATGGAGGTAAGGATGGGGGTAGAAGTTCAAACTCGGGGGCGTGACGCTCCTGATCATCAACGTCCATTTGATTCACGTTGTTGGAGCCATTAGGGTCGTCATCGATGAGGCGGAGTTCGCTAAGCTTTGCTACTTCCTCAGCTCCTGCAGGGCCAAGGGCTTGCATGTTATGATCAGCATCATCTTCATGAAGGTACTCCAGCTGTGATGTCTCGGCACCTGCAGCTGCCTGCTCAGCCGGAGTATGGTCGCTTTCGAGGATGTCGTCAGAGTGCCTGATAGTATCCTCAGAAGCATCTCCAAGACGACGCTGATGACCGTGGGTGACGTGTTGTGGGACGTTCTCGCGAGACGGCATCATACCAGTCTCGGCATTGACATTGGCAGCACTACCAGTCCCTTTCTCCGTAGACGTTCTCTCGAGTTGCTCGTCAAGAGCAGAGCTGATACATGAGTCAGAGAGCGGATCAGAAAACTAGAAGCGTGGAATGGGAAAAGTTAACTGACTTGGCGTTATCCCTAGCCTCCTCACTAATACTGGATGCATTCGTGCCTCGAGTACCCCCTGACGGGTTCTCCGAAGGGTATTCGCGAGCGTTGGAGTCAAAAGAACTATTTGGAACAACTTGGCTGCTAGTTTCTCCCCCTGCTGTATATCGGGTTGCATGCTGACATCGTCTTCAGGGATGACATCCTGTGACCCAGGGTCCGTCTCGTCTCCTTCGTGATTCTGGCCATTTAGGCGCTCCCCATCGGCATCCTCATCTATGGGCTGATACTCCTCTGGGGATGGCTCTAGCTGCGTATCGTCATCACCTTGCGGCGAGTTAGTTGCTAGGTCTGCATCATCTCCAATCCTATCATCGCCGACTTCCTCGCCGGTATCTTGCTGCATAGGATCGTCCTTCATCTCGAGGCCATCAGGGAGATCTAGAGTGTTTGAAATTTTGCAAAAAGTCATCCAAAGGTGCTCCATTCTCTCCAGGCGGATCTTCCCCCTTGTCTTCGTCAACCTCGTCCCAGGACCAGCCTCATCTTTCGATTCGGCATCGTTGCCCTCATCTCTCGTCTCGTCGCGATTCTTCTCCTGGGAGGTATAGTCATCCTCCAGAAGTTCATTCTCCTTGGCAACAACCTCGGAGTCGGCGCAAGGTTTGGTAGAGTAGTCCTTGTCCCCCTTCCTCTGTTTACCGTCATCTCTAGGGCCTGTCTCATCGCCCCAAAGCTTCTCGTCGACGATGTCGGGATCTCCTGCATCTAGTTCGCCTAACGCCTCTTCGGGACTTGCCTCATCATCGTCGGGGGATCGTTCCTCATCTGAACCGCGCTCTGGTATGTCCTCGAGCTCGCCTTGGAAGTCTTCACCAACTTCGATAGCATCATCATCGTCTTCTTTTCCCTCGTCTCTTCTCCTGTCCGACTCGGCGCCCTCTTCCCTCAAGCCCTCCACCTGGCTCTCATCTTCAATCTCTTTACTTACGTTCTCGTTCCCACCTCCTTCACCGAAACCAACACCACCGTCACCGCTTTCAACTTCTGTACCGCCGTCTCCTTGCTCTTCGACGTCATGCGGTTTACAGAAACCGTTGTTTGCTATGTTGAGCAAAACAGAACAGGCTGCGAGTTGGAGCTTCAATAGACTATCCACCCATCTTGCCATGCAAGTAAGTTGTTCCTCGACGAGAAGCGTATATCGTTGGATGAATGGGACCAGTCGTGAGGCACTGTTCTTGATCTCCTCCAGTGTACCTCCTGCCAGCCGCTCGACCAAAGAGTCAATGAGCGCAAC
>JAGFNK010000419.1:0-46580 GCA_025769875.1 Russula earlei
GAATGTGATATCAAGGAACATAAATGATCAAGATCTGACGCATGCATAATGCAAACAGTGCAGTCCATAGTTCAGGTGTTCCGGCATCTTCCGGACCCCAAACCACTTGGTAACATCGCTTCAAATCTGGAGGCATGAATTGATGTGTGTTTAAGCACCCTGCAGTGTAGCGGCATTGTGGAAGGGATGAGGAATAAGGAACATATGTGATCAGCCAACAATGCCAATTTGAAGTGCCAACTCAAATGACTCAAACTCTAACATTGTGCATGACATCCTCTCCAAAAATCCCAGAAAGGGGAAATCATCAAACAGGGGTCTTTTGACACCCAAAAAAAACTGTGGACTCCCATTAATCAGCACTTTGACCCCCAGGTTAAAAGAAATCTCAATCTTTATTGTACGTATGCCCACACGTTCTGTCCGACTAATGGGTAGCTTACTTAAGCTGTCTGACTAATGGGTAGCCTACAGTACTGTACCAATTAAATCAATTCATCACCCTGTGTGACCTGTGACCTCCCTGATGAAATAATGGTTTTGTTAGGTTGGGTATTTTGTTGTGACCTGCAAAAAACTTTTGTCAGGGTTACAAAATTTAGAATTTTGTGTAATTTCAATGTGGTCGCAATGCTGTACTGTAGCGAGTCCAGGGACGCATGAATTGTGATGCTGACCGGTCCAAGCGGAAAGAGGAGAGAAGGGGGGGGAGGAGGAGCAAGTGGTTCATGTGACAATTGAGGCTTCTTGCTTTTCTCAGGCAGGGGTGATTGGGTCGCAAAGAGGGATTCTTATTCACTGCGCTACTACAGAGTAGCTAGATTGTTTATGTTTAGAACAGTACAAAGGAGAATATCAGAGGACCATGAAAGGGAGGGAGAGCCATGAAAGGGAATTGAGACTGGTCAAGGCGGTGGAGGTGGTCATGAAAGGCTTTGAGATGCGAACACATCGAATGTACTGGGGCGTGGTGTGCATGTGTGGTCAGTGGTGAGGACTGGGCAATATGGTTGAAGTCTTGACGTCGGTTGTGAGGTCGTTGGCATGCGGTCAGTGGCAAACGGCCTGGAATTGAGTCTTGTGGGCGTGTGGCATATGCATGGTCAGTGGCAAGGGCTTGATGTTGGGCGCGAGGGAAGTGGCTTGTGTGTGCAGTTGGTGGCAAGGGGTGAGCGAGCTGAGGCAAAGGAGAGGAGGCTTCATGTCGTGTTGCATCGCGTTTCTGCATGTGGTTCTGTGGCCTGCAATACTGTAATCCTCGCACATCTGTTGCCATGATTATGCTGATGGATCAGATGTGGAATGATGATAAAATAGAACTATCTATTCCAATGGAGACTTTCATCATCAGAAAATGCCCTTGAGCAATTTTAAACATTTTTAGGACTTTTTGAAAGCATTTTTGTGACCAAAATATGGTTTCGTCACTTGGCTCTGGGACCTGTGACATTTGTGACATTTTGTCAAATCAGGTAGGCCTGTGACCTGTGACCAACGAATTGATTTCATTGGTACAGTACACGCACAGTGTCACACCAACTGTTATTCAAACGTTCGTTCCCCAGATCGATTGAGTGAGCTTGGCTTTTGGAAGTATAACAAGCTTCCAGGGACTCCACTAGATGGTCCACAGAGTTAGCTCAGATTTGATACAGTGTCCTTGTGTGTAAGTGACTCAAGAACCACATGCCTCCAAGAGACGTAACAATGAGTGTTCGCTTGGAAGAAATGTCAACAGATGGTTGTGGGGTATAATGGGACCTGTGTTCTGCGTTGGGTTCAAGGGATCGTAGGAAGTTAGAAAGATGAGAGCTATGAGATCTGAGTAATAGTATGACAACTAGGGTGCTTGGAGTGAATCAATGACAATCAGATAGAAAGTATAATACCAGATTCTAATAGGAAAGAAAGCATGAAGAACTCATTGATACTGACTGGGCGCTAGAAAACACTTGTTATTTAGTGAAGAAAGAGGGTGAAGGTCCGAGGGCGCAACAATCAGTATGTGTGAGCGGGAGCTGAAAGAAACATGCAGAAGCGTTTGGGATGGCAGGATGTGAGACTTGTGTCTCTCTCTCTCCATTTTTTGTGGCTCGTTTTCTGAGCCTTTTTAAGTACATTCTGTGTGTATGATATTTGCAAATACTTGATTGTAAGTTTTATGAGAGAGTAAGGAAAATTTCGAGGGTCAAGTAAATAGTATTGCCTTTGTGGCCTTTAGCTGCAGCAGTCGAGCTTGCATTTGGTGAGCTCCATGGTGTCCTCTGTTAGTTAGGACTTTCTTGCTGCAATCCATATCTGAGACAGTAAATTAGTTTTTGCCTTTTTGACTTTTAGCATGAGCAATCAGGAGCCTGTGGAACAGTCATGGGATCAAGGCTAAGATTCCTGAAACACATTAGACAAAGTCCCCCCACGAAGGGGGGGTCTCCAAAAATTTTGTCCCGGGCCCTTCCGAACCCGGAGGCGGAGCGCGTCGCACGAAGGCGCTCCACGCGTTTTCGCCTTTGGTGGAGCGAAATCATTTTCCTGGTCTCTCCAAGGGTAGACTGCCACAGGGTAACCAGAGCGTTGTCGCGCCGCAACAAATCGCTCAATGAACTTCGGAACAGGTTCCAATGGCTGGATGCCACTCAAGAGAATGTTCTGTAGCGCGGGCAACACCTCCATTGCTCTTTCTTCAGCGAGCTCTTCTAGCCCCCAACAGACATCTCGCGCAACTCGATTGGATAGGCGCAGATCCTTCACAGCAGTGAATGGGTCGAAGAGTTCCACCCAATGAGTGGTGTTCATGTTCCAGTGTGTTTGTAGAATTGAAGGACCAGGAGCCACGATATCGAGCTGTATCAATGTGGAGAGGAGGAGCAAGGATGAGCTGCAGACCTGCGCCAGTAATGAAAGCTGCCGAACCAACCCTCCTCCACACATGATTTCTAAGGAGAGCTCCGGAATTTGATGTGTTTCTCTGAAAGCTGCAAATCGGACCGCATGATAGGAAGTGCAATTGCTCTGTGGCATTTCTTGAACAATTCTGCGTAATTGATTGACTGGCGAAGATGTGGGACGACAAAGTGGGGGTCCATGAAGAATGTTATCTTGAATAAGCTGAGAAGTGGAGCCTCTATTTGGGCCAGTAGGTCCTCCAAGTACTCGTGAACGCCTTGGAACATAAGTTTTGTGAGAGATGGGAGGACAGAGGGTGTGAGAGGAGGTGTATGTCGACTTGCAGGATACCGAGGGGGGGATCGGAATTCCACGCCAAGGGAATCAAGTCTGGACATCTCCGACAGGCAGGCGACCAAATCCCGAGGCGAGAAGTAACCGGAATCGGGAATATTCCGAAGCTCAAGACGGTAAAGATGATTGGCTGACAAAAGTAGTTTTGGCATTCCTGGAAACGGACAGTTGTGCATCGAGACATGTCGCAGAAGTGGGGCTGATCCGCCTAAGAACGAATCCGGAAGGGTCGTCACCGTATTGTTCTCCGCCCGAATGTTCAGAAATGTCAGCTCCGGGAATGGTTTCTGCATCGCTGCTGTGAACGTTTCTAAATGTGAATTCGGAATGTCGAACAAGGTGATTGCACATATGCGATGGTGGTGCTCCGAATCGAGGAAAGCAGTAATGTTTCGACTGATCGAGGATGAATATATCGTGGGACGTATCACCACCGGCAAGACTGGCCAGACGTCCAGCATCTCAGACATCGGCCTTTTTCCTGTATACACAAGTTGCAGGTTCAGGCGATGTGGCTCTGCCAACACGACATATCGCCATCTTTGACACACATGGACCAGTGTATGCCATGTCCCTATGCGCTCGTTATAAGAAGATTTCCACAAGGACATCATCGGGGACTCGGAGTGTGTTGTCTAAAAACGAATGGTCAGTGGTCATCATGGACACTGTGTGAAAGACATTAGTTCTTCCGGGATGGTGACAATGTTGAAGCTATAGGGATGATAGCTCAGTCTTGTGTGTAAAAGACTGTATTGGTTAGTTATCTAACCTATAGGGATGATAGCTATGTACAGCATTAGCTTTAAAGGAGTGTAAAGGAATGTGTAGTACTGACCTCAGTCTTGTGTGTAAAAGACTGAGGAAACGAACATGATAACTTTTTTTTTTTTTTTTTGGAAAGCGTTTATTCTGATAGTTAATGTACCGTAACTACCTGGAATAAGGGTTAGATAGCAGGAGAAAAAGGTTCAGCCCTATCTAACGCACTGTAGCCGGTGCGCAGACTGGGTGTGAGGATAAAATGTGTTTATGCACGACCCCGTTAGGGGACAGTGTGGGACTCAGGGCACCTAGCTTGGGGGGCGAGCTAAGGTGACCTCCTACCCACTAAAACCTCACGAAGAGAGAGCCAGTTTGTTGGGAGTTCCATGGTTTTCTTGAGGAGGTGTTCCCAGGTATCCTTGACTAATCGGTAGGACCCTTTATCTCGTTTAATTTTGGTTGCGGTAATCCTGTTGTTGGTAAGTCTCGTGTTTATGACACGTAACCACCTCGCTTCTATCTCCCTTTCCGAGTGCGTTTTTTCTTGGATTCGTCTTTCACACCTCAAGACCCAAATCAGGTGGGCTGCTTCAGAGATGAGGATTTGTAGGAGGTGTTTGGAGCCTCTTGGGGTTTTTTCTAGGTTTCTATCGTCACGGGGATAGGGATCCATGGTGGGGGGGGTTAGGCTGCCACAGCCTAAGATTGTGCCAAGGGAGATGGTTGGCCAGAGGCGTGGATCATGTGGCCACATATCTTCAGCCAGCGACCATATTTTCATGGTAGGATTTTCAGTGCATCTTACCAGTATGTGTTCCATTGACTCTGTTGTATCGCAGGTGGGGCAGAGTTGTCGGGATTCATATCCTGGGATGTTTTTCCAAAAGGTGCCGATTTTCTGGGTGGTGTGTAAAGATTTGTATAGGAACTGCTGGATCCAGGTTTGGATGGGGCGTTTTCATATGCTCTTCCATATCGATTCATCTGTTTCAAGGGAGTCGTTGTATTCCTCGATGGCTAGTCGGGTGGTTTGTAGGTTTCTCATTGTGGAGGGTCATTCTGGGTATGGTTTGTTCTTTCTGATGCCTTGGTAGGCGGTGGTCTGCGTGAGCGTGGCTAATTTTGCACCTTGTAGGTCAAATTCTTGGGGAATTGTCAGGGTGAGGGGGTCAGCCTCGTCTTTTGACGCTCCCAGTTTGGCTAGGCGGTCACACTCCTCATTTCCTTCGATTCCTGTGTGGCCTTTCACCCATAGAAAATCTGTTGGAGCCAGTCGCGTTTTGAGTAGGTATGCTGCTCTTTTAAAGTGTATTGCATTTTTGATTCCTATCCAGCCGTTGTTTTCCCAGGTCTGCAGATGTGTGGTGAGGCCGTTGATTACATATTTTGAGTCGGTCAGGATGGTGAGTGGTTTGAAGTTCAGGGTTGCTTCAATTGCTGCTATAACTGCAGCAATTTCGCCAATCTGGTTGGATTGTGCAGGACCTGGGACCCTTATGGAGGTGTTTTGTTCGCTATTGGAGGGGAACCATATGCCACTGCCACAGTGCACATTTAGCTTGCCACTGTTGAAGCAGGCTCTGTCTGTGTAGACCATGACATTTTGGTGGCGTGTGTAAGTATCTGTGTGGCGTCTAAGTGCAGGGATTATCGAGATTTTGGTGGGGTTGGTGAAGATCCAGAAGCATTCAGCCAGGTGCGTTTTGTTGGTGATGCTCGGGTCGAATCAAATTGCTTCATTGTTTTGCCTTTTTTCTAGGTTCTTTGCTTTCCGGGAGGGTGTTAGGGAGAGGTTGCCGTGCAGGATTTCAGTTTCAAGTGGGTTGAATTTGGGGGTGATCTGGTTAATTCATGATAGGGGTTCTGATGCGCATGCATGTGGGTTCTGGCATCCATTTTGTCTGTCTCTGGTGCAGTCATAGCATGGACAGTTAGGTGAGTCGTTGTGCGGTGGGTCTAGTCCTGTTTCACACAGGCGGGTTGACGTTTGTATTAGGTCTCTGACCACTGTCATGGTGTGCTTCTTTAAGAGGCATTTGGCTTGCGGGGTCGTGGCTGGATTGTGTTCGGTGTGTGGGTGGTACCACGCAGGGAGTTGTGCTCTTAGGCCTGGGGAAAGGTGGATTGCTGCTAGGGATGCTCCATATCGTTTGGCTACATGGAGCATCCTAGTGGTGTCTTGGTTCATTCGGTTGAAGTGTTTGCCCCAGCATGAGGGGTTCCAGGACTGGAGGAAGCAGTTTTTTCGGGCTGGTGGGGGAATATTCAGGGCCGCTGATTTGTTTATGATGAGGTCCGTTACAGTTGCCCAGGTTGGGCGGCTTGGGGAGAAGTTAAGGTATTCCTTCAGCCACATGATATCTATTGCATGGTTTTGAGCTCTGATGTCTAATAGGTTGACTCCACCTTCCTCTAGTGGACGGTGTAACCAGTTTAGGGTGATTCTCGGGGAGGAGTCATCTCCCCACATGAAGTCATGCATCATGTTGGTGAGGGCTTCTTCGATCGCCGTTGGCATTCCTTGTGCTTTTGTGAGGAACTGAGTGTGTCCTCCAGCAATTGCTTGCAAGATCAGGCTTTGGCCGTGTAGGGTTGGGTGTGTTCGGCCCCAGAGTGAGAGCAACTTATGGTTTTTGTCTAGGACTGGTTCCCAGGGGTCTGTTTCGTTGGTTTTATTCCCTATCCAGGCTCCTAAGAGTCTCACAGCCTCGCCATCTTTTGCAATGCGGGTCCTTTCATCAAGGGGTTTATCACATGGGTTTATTTTATGATTGGTTAATACCCAGTCACGGTACTTGTTAAGATCCTATGGATCTTAGTACCGACTCTTTAGTGAAAGAGTTGCTTGATATAGTTCAAGCACTAGACTTCGAAACCTTTGATATTATCTCAGGAAGATTGAATGTAGAAAAGAGAGAGGGTCCTCTTTCAGTTAGAGTCTGCACTATATGTTGTTTAGATTGGTTAACAAGATAGTTGTCTTGTTGAGAGAGTAAGTCGAGCATAAGGCTCGACTTCTTGGTACCACAGACTATTTATATGATATCTCGATAACTACTGATCCGATTCGTACGAAACTCGGGGTACTCATAGCTGAGAACCAGTAGTATCCAAATACAGAGAGCGCAATTCGAGAATGTTAGAAATGACTCACGCGTGAGTCATTCTTTCCTAGTATCAGTCATGAATCAGTAAGCAATCACTCAGCGATCAGTAAGCAGTGAGTAAGCAACCAGTAAGCGATCAGTAAGCGACCATGATCAAGATCAGTAAGCAGACATATGAGTAATCACAGATGAGTCAGCAAAACAAATGACAGTCAGAGAACGAGAGAATCCTAACAGTACTGGGGAGCCTATTGGTATGATTTCAGTTTTTTCTTGGTTGAATTTTGCTCTGGAGATGTGACACCATTGTTCTAGGACTTCTTGGACATAATCAAGGCAGTCGTGTTTGCTCAGGTAAAGGGCTGTATCATCTGCAAAGAGTTTGATTTGTAGGTTATTTGGAGTGCCTGGGATGATGAGGCCTTGGAGGTAAGTGTCGCCTCTGATTCTGCAGGCTAATGGTTCTATTGCGAGGTCAAAGAGTCTGCAGGAAAGTGGGTCTCCTTGCCGACCCCTCTCATGACATGGTAGGGGGTGCTCATTACCCCATTAATGGCAACCTGGGTCGTGGCATGTCAGTAGAGGGCTTTGATTGTTTTGATAAAGGGTGGGGGTAGGTTGAATATTGCTAATATTTTCCACAGGTAGTCGTGTCTCACCCTGTTGTATGCTTTTTCCTGGTCAAGAGCGATGATAGCTCCATCAGATTCAGTGATATCAGTGTAGGTGATGATTGCCTTGGCTAATCGTATGTGGCTGAAAATGGATTGTTTAGGGATGAAGCCAGTTTGGTCTTCATGGACAAGGGTTGGTGCCGCATCCATCAGTTGAAGGGCCAGGATCTTGGTGAGTAGCTTATAGTCTGTATTGAGGAGGGTGATGGGGTGATAGTTACTGATGTCAGTGGAATCTTTCTTTTTAAAGATCGGGCACATCCACCCAGAGGCAAATTCAGAGCTTGGGTCTATATCATTCACCTGGATGTCGTTGAAGATGTGGGTGAGCGTCTTAGTGATGTTGAAACTTATTTCATTGGTTTGGGTTGCAGCAGCATGGTAAGTCTGGAGTGCTGTCCAGAGTTCATATGGGCAGCCATCGAGTCCTGTGGCTGAGTTGCATTTGGCCCTTCTGAGGACATCCTCTACATGCGCTTGGGTCACCAACCAGTTCATGGGTGATGCCACAGGTTCCTCGAGTTTTTGTTGTGGGGGGATTGCACTGAAGATTTCATCTAATAGGTGTTGGTGGTGTGGGTGGGTCTCAGGTTGGTTGAGGTCATTGTTCTGGAGGTTTTCATGGTAGTTTCGGGCAAGCTGGGCCATTCTCTTGGAGTGGTGTTTGTATTGGGGTGGATCAGAGAGCAGGACTTTCAATCTACGTATAAGGTCTCTGGGTTTCATTTCTTTTGCCATGGCTGACCAGATGCCACCCAGGGTTTCTCCATGGAACTCTATGTTGGCATTGGTGCGTTCTTTCCGTGCTTGGGCTTTGGTCTTTTCCAGGTGCGACATTTTGCTTGCCAGGAGCACTTCACTGAGTCTTAAGCTCTCATTAGTGTCAAAATCTGGGTGTGCTAACAGTTCTTTCCGGTCTTTGTCTAGTGCTGAGATTCGAGACGTTTTTTTGTGGTACAAGTCTCTGCTATGCTTCTTTGCCAGTGCTCTTATGTCATCTTTAAATTGGCTCCACAGGGACTGGGGGTTTGATATGTTGCAGTCAATGTTGTTTGTCCCCAGCGCCTCCAGTTCTTTCTCTAGGGTGAGGCTGTGTACGGAGATAGCTTGGAGGAAGTTTTTATTTTGGAGAGTGTGGAGGGGCCATGTCCACCGTCCTTTACCTATGTGGGGGGCATCATGCAGGGCATATTTGACTGCAACAAGCCAGTGGTCTGAGTTGACTGCTGATGGGGTTGTTTTCCAGTCCAGTGTTAGTGGGGTGGCATTTAGGGAGACATATATGCGGTCTAGGTGCGAGCTGATTTGTTGGTTGTTGGTTTGTGCTCTATATGTAAAGGTTCGGTCTTTGGGGTGGGAGAGTCTCCATGCGTCCTGGAGGTCCCACTGGTGTCAGACATTTCTTAGGGTTTCGATGGCAGTTGCGTTATCAGGGTGAGCTGGTGCGCAGTCAATGGCGTCTTCTGTGACATTGAAGTCTCCTAGCATAAAGTCAGGTCTCCTTAGACAGAGGGAGCACCTCTTGGTATCGATTTCCTCCCAGAAGGCAGTGTGTTCATGTCTATTTACCGGTGCATATATATTTAGTAGGACAGTGTCCTCTGAGTCATGCCATTTAATTTTAAGGGCGAGGGCACATCCCTCCTTGAGTTCATAATGAGACATTTCTATTGGGGCTATCAGGCACTTGTTGATGACAAAAGCCACTCCAGCAGAGGCTCGTGGGGAGACGGGGTTGTGGGAGGTGATAATGGAAAGCCTTGATCTGAGGCAATTTTGGATTTCTTGTAGGCAAGGTTCATCTAGGTGTGTTTCCTGGAGGGCCAGGATAGCAATTTTGTGGGTTTTCATGGTCTGGTGGATGTGTGCCCACTTAGTCAGGCCAGTCATATTACTTAGAGGGGCGGTGAACCTGTTCATGTTAAGTGTGGCAATGTTAATATTGGCTCTCATGTGTTGACCCCACCGACCAACAGGTGTGGCATTATTGGATTGGTCTGGGGTGCACTGGTGTGTGTGGGGGGAGTCCCATGGGACTCCGTGTTCTAGCTCAACCTGGCTGACAGGATGCATGGTGGGGGAAGGGGGGTTTGCAGGGTTCATGGTGAAGAAAGTGGGGGGCGACTCTTTCAAAGGGGGGGGAGTTTATGTATTTGCTTTCATCATGCCACAGTATTTATGTCTATTTACAGGTGGTGGCATGTAGTGGTACAGTGGCAAAGTGTGTATAGGGCGGTTAGCATGTTTGGAGATCAGTTGTGTGAGGTACATTTATGTTAGTTATGGGGAGAGGGACCACATCCCTTACCACCTTTTGCATGGATATTATTTCTGGGGCGGGCTTGGGGGCCATTCCAGCCTTTAATGCTGGTAAAAGGGCATAGGCCACGTGGGTGGTCTACTCCATGGTATACGCCACAGTGGAAGGGCGAGATCTCTGTAATACCATAGCCTTGCATGGGAGAGGAGTAAGGGTGGTTTGCTAAGAAGTCTCTGAGGCTGAGCCAGAGGCTGTCGTTGGTGATGAGGCGGCCATCTGCGTATACATTGAAGCATGGGAGGAGGGTGTTCCCACTAGTTTTGGTGTCCAGACAGGAGACTCACATGGAATTAACAAACTGGCAGATGGAAGTCTCTGCGGCGAGTTTCTTTGTCTCCGGGAGGTTCCCTGTGGCAGTGAGGATAAACTCCTCCGTCTTGGAGTCAGACCAGACCTCTTTGACTATTTGGGAGATGTTGACGGTGATAAGCATGGTGAAGCCTTTGATGGAGAAGAGGAAGTCCGGGCAGGGGGGGATGGGCCCTGAGACACGGAAGGTAATGTTGGGGGAGGACCAAATTTTGCGTTTGAGGAGGGTGGTGCTTTGCTCCTTCATGAGGTCGTGGATCAGGAAGGAGGTTGGGGTGCGTAGGGCCTTTGGGGATTGTGTGGGGGCAGAGACTCCTATGCTTTCTGACTGCATGATTTCAGCCACGGCTGCGAAAATTTTCCCTTTGATTGTTTCATGGTTTCTTGGGTCATTGGCTTCTCCATCAAAGGGAATGGCCAGTAGCTTGTCACCGCGGTATTGCATCCACTGGAAAAGTAGGTTTCTGTCTATGTTGTCTAGGATCGCCGTGGGGTGGGCATCATGGACCGCTGGGAAGTTGTCGTGGTCAGTGTACTTCTTGATGGGGTCGCATAGGGTAAACTTGATGTGTTGGGAGGTAGGTTTACGGTCTGCTGTGGCATCTAGGCATGCTTGCACAAGGTGTGCAAGGTCAATGGGTGTGTTATCATGCACCATGAGAGGGGTGGATGGGAGGCTTGGACGTCTGGGGGTGGAGTCCTCACTGGAGGGAGGGAGGGTTGGGATAGTGTGTTGTTGGGGTCATCCATGACAATGTCATCGGTTGTGTCAGTGGTGTTGGTGCTGGTGAGGAGTTCTGCTGGTTTGGGGGGCCGCGGGGATGGAGATAGGGGTGGAGAGGGAGATGTGAGGCTGTCACTCATGTCGTGGTTGGGAAGAAATGGAGAGGAAGTAGCACTAGTCTCCGAGGGTGTATAAGGGATAGCCGCAAGGAGAGAGTTGTGGGTCTCTTCACAGGTGGCGGTTGCAGGGATGGAGATTGAGGCAATGGCCTGGGGAACTAGGTCGAGCTGGGGAGTCTCAATGGACAGGTTCTGTGAAGGTCCTGAGAGGGCGTGAGTTCAGGGCTAGATGGAGGATATAAAGTAGTGGCATACTAAGGTGGGCTTTCCTGTTTTTATGTGCGTCCGCTGTGGCAGCAGCTGGGCCAAAGGAGAGGGCTAGCCTGGCAGCGGTTGAGGTTTTCGTGGTAGAGTCTTTGGCTGAAGAGGTTGTGGACATGGTGGGAGGCAGCTAGCGTTGGGTGGGAGGAAATTGTCAGGGGCTAGTTTTGAACAAGGGGTTAACAAAGGGAGCTGAGTTTTATTTCGATGAAAGGGAACTGGGGGCAGGGATTGGAGGTGAGGGGGACTCGTGGCGGCCTGGGCGTGGTGTGGTGGCATTGAGGTCAGGGTAGAGGGAGGTGTTAGGAGATTTGGAGTTGGAGCATCAGTTTGTGGTCGGTGGAAGGGTGAGACATGGGGGGCCCGAGTGGATAGGGGGGACATTGATTTCCCCGAAGGGGGGTTGTGGGCACAATGGGACGGATATCATTTTATATTCATATCATTTTCTAACGATAGTATTAACTGGTGATGGCAGTTTAACACAGGGCATATGGAGTGTTAATAATTTGTCTATGTTGGGGCCGTGTTGGCCGTGGCTCAGATGGGTGGTTCTGACCTTGCAGAGCCCACTGTCATCTTCATTGTTGCCCATCCTTGCCCCGGTTTTACCGTGGGAAAATCTGCACCTGGTGGTGGTAGCGGTTCAAGGAGGCCCCACGAACACGATAACTAAATTATTCTAATTATTTACACGTACGGTCCGGATTGTCCGTTCGCGTGGCACTTAGCGGCTGCACGTCCAACAGACAGGCGAAAACTCGTCAGTGAAGATATCTGTGGGTACGAGGATTGTCTGGAATTACCCACCAGCCTCAGCAGTGGCACACTCAGCCTTATAAAAACATGCCCGTCTCTCACAGCAGTTTTTCGAAATGCTCCTAATATCGCCCAGAATGCAGTGATTCCTGGTATTTGGACCTCGCCTAGGAAAGGTACTGATCAGGTGTCAGTGCCTTGGATGGTGCCAGTTAGTGGCGTCCTCGGCTCTGCGTAATGTATCCCCTAGTCTTTTTTTTTTTTTTTTCCAAATTTGTATTCCGCAGCACATACATCATGATACAGAGGCGGTCACGGGCATAGTAAGCGACGTAATGTGATTAGGAGTTATGGTTCTTGAGTTGTCCGCTGGGGCGGTATGACAGCGTTAGAGTGTAGTGTGTGGTGGTCTGTGGTGGTGATTAAGTGGGGTGTCTCTGCGCTTCCCGGTTCTCCCTCAACCCTCCTGGGTCCCAGTTTTCCCTTGGTTTTAGGCATGCCTTGGTTTCTATTAGAAAGGAGAGCGTGCTCTGTGCCCAATCTGGGTGGTCGAACAGCTGGGCTAAGTTTCGTGGGCAGCCATTTGTGGACAAGTGTCTGCGGCACGCGTCGTGGTATTGTGGGCATGTCAGGAGCACGTGCTCAACTGTTTGGAGGGGTTCACCGCATGGGCACGCAACCTGTGCAGGTGTGTGCCTTGTGTGGAATTGCTGAGTATACTCCCTGGTGAACGCATGACCTGTGATGAATCGGTAGAAGGTGGATGTGAATTGTCTGGGGAACTTATCGTGTTGCCCTGTGTTGTTGTTCCTGTTGTTTCCATTGTTGTGAGTTCCTGCGTTGGTGCATTTTGTCCGTTTTTGGGCGACTGCTGTGGGGTGTGGTTTTCCATTCAGCGGTTTAGTGAGAGCTGTGCGGTATGCAAGTGAGGTGCGGGGCAACTGGTGCCAGCTCCTTTCCCATTCCGCTATCACATCCGCGTTGTGCTTTCTCTTTTGTTTGTCTAGGGATAGAGGTTCTGTTAGGTTTTCAGTGCGCGCCATGCGCACCGTTTCTAGGGCTAGTCGCCTGGCTTCTCGGACTCCGGGTGGTTTGTCATTCCTAGATGTCCAAAGCAGACTTATGTTCATTTGGGGGTGGGTGTTAAGGATCTCACCTATTTGTTTTAGGTGGCATAGAGCTATCGCTTGTTCATCATGAGGTTTGTGGCTGATGGCTAGTTCTGCGGCCGCACGTGTTGGTAGGAAGATGTGGGCATTTGTGGGTGTGATGGTCGTCCGTGTGTCGAGGTATTCCACTAGGGCTTCGAGGAAAAATACACTACCCATTGCATGGTCTTAATGCTGTCATAATGCTGTCTTAATGCCGGCTAGGGTCATCAGTGTTCAGTCATCAGTGTTCAGTCATCAGTGTTCCAGTGCACCAGGAACATGTATTCCTAACCCAAGGGCCCTCTTGCAAGTGCCCGCCATGCACTAGACATGTGGCAGGATTCAACTTAAGCCCCAGACCTGTATTACTCAATGTGGGACCAACAAGGGAGTTAGGTCTCTCCGGCCAGGGTAGGGGGACTACCCCATCCTGCCACGGTCCAGGTGGTAGGTGCCGTTCCTGTCCCCAGGCATCTGGTTCATTATGCCCATAGGCCTGGATCCCCAAGGTGTCCTAGGTCCTTGTCTTGCCTAGATTGACAGGAGCAGTCTGCCCCTGAGTCCACTAGACTAACCACCCCTGGACCTCAGTCCAAGGGTGCCAGGTGGCCTGTCCCATGTCTTCTGACCGGTGTCCCGGTGCAAGTGGGTCGGCTGGTTTTTATTTCCGGTTCCTGGTCTTACATAACCCTTATCTCTAGCCGATCTCGGCAGACCATTCCTGGCCAGGCCCTGTAAGGACCTTGTTAGGGATGGGGAGGACCGGGTTTCGAACCAACAGCCCTTGGGAACCACCCCTGGCCATCGCCCACCGCAGCATCCATACCCCTGCCCCATGGGGGCACGTATCCCCTAGTCATGTAGCTTCGAGAGAGTAGGGCATCGGTGTTTACGTGTCGATCTGCTTAAGGATGACTCGCCAGTCAACGAAACGGACACACGCCACTCGTGTCCGATCCGCTGACACTCCCAGTCACGCCCTCGTCGCCACCATAATTTCATTTCGTTCTGTTCTACCAACTGTGCCTGCATCATCTGTCCCTCGTGTACCAGCTCATCCTGAACGCGCCCCAAGTGTGGCGATGACCAACCCGTTGGTACTGTTACGGCCGTGCCTCGTCCTAGGAACGGCTCGGGAAGGTGCCCCATGATGAGGCCTGAGACTCGTCGTTGTGGCCATACCAGTCGTCATGATGTCGTTGAGCTCGACATTACCAACACGGGCGCCCTCAGCGATGACGATGCGTTCGATCGGCGATGGTAGAACGCGCATCTGTCACACACGGCTTTGGGCCAGCCGTCATTGGCCCCTCTGGCAGCTCGCAGTATGGTGATGTCGGAAGTGGTTGGGCCCATCGCCTTTGCCACAGCCGAGCACTTCCAAAGGCATGCAACATCCGAACCAGTAGAATACTCCCAACTCGTCCAATCGGGGAGGACCGGAAATGCCACTGCCCGACATTAACAAGTCAAGAGCACGTTCGAAGCCTATCGTCGACGGACCTAACGCTAAAGTCTCACGTACCCAACGAAACGCAGGCAAATGGTAGCCTGTCCGGGGACGCGCGGGTGAGTTTGTGGAGCTGGCTTGACCCATGCGATGGATTTCGGTCTGCCAGGAGGATGAACGACAGAACGTCATCCTCCGGATGCACCCCGTTACGCTTCTGACTCGGAGTTCACACGGACTCGCACGTAATTTTTGGCCGCACCCTTCGGGGGGCATGAATCTTGTCTCGGTCTTGTCTCTGTTCTATCCCTGTGCTCTCATTCGGACACCATCAATTTCTCACGTATCTCTTACTCAACAACTACAATACTTTGAATACTGTATATAGTACCTTCTATCTACATACCCAATACATGTTTTTGATGAAAACTGTTGTGAAATCGAAAAATGGCTGTTTGTCATGCTTGCCGACTGATGCCGTGTTGGAGCTCTTAGTCTGAGGATCTCATTTATTGGTGGGTTCAACTCCCGGTGCCGGTGGGATTTGAAACTTTTGGGGTGACAGAGCATGACTGTCCGAATGGACAAAGCGATTCACGGACTCAGATTGCAAGCTCGGCGCTGAAATAAAATAGAGTCTTGCTTTACTCTTGTCTAGCGTGTGCGAATAGGTATTACAATAGAGTACTTATACGACAACTCTGAATACACGAGGAATTGTTCACGCATGAAAACCTCCGCGTGCCTTGTAATGTCGCTCCAAACCGCTCCCGCTCTTCGTACTGATGACTGCGCACCATAATCTCTCAACCATGACTAGAAGGGAACCTAAGCGAGACGTGGATCGTGAAAGCGATGGCTCGAAGTGAAAAGCAGTTTGAGGCGATGTTGATAAAGACCGTTCTTCACACGGGCTTTCTCAGCCGAACGAAAGGGGACAAGGACGACACTGTTGTTTGAGAGAGTATGAGGTGCTCATATACAAAGAGGAGTACAGGGAGAAGTGTGACAATTGACATAATGAAAGGGAACAGGCTCGGTGGACGTGACGACCCATAAGTGATCGAGAGATGAAAAGGGGTGATGATGAATATGCACGTATCTGAGTGATTCTATGGTGGCTACCAAGTTGGCAGCGAACACTGCGATCGTCGAGGCCATGCACTCGCACTCGCAGTCCAATGGCACCATGTCTCTGCCAACGACGGACCGAAACGAGTTTGTATGGGAGGCTTCAGCGTGAGTGCGCGCTTGGAAGATTCCTCGACACATGATTGTTCCGTATAACGGGAGCCGTGATCTGCGTTGCGTTCAAGGTACCATACAATTCTAAAAAAATTGGAAATTCCAGTAATGGTACAGTCCTAGGGTGCTTCGAGTCAAACAATGACAATCGCACAGAAAGTAGTAGACGTTACTAGCTGTTGATACGTGGTCATCCCAAGGGCAGACAGCGACAGGGTGACCAAAGAGCTGTCACGCTGCGACGAATCCTTGCATATACTTCGGAACAGGTTCCGTGAGGTCGATCAAAGAGATTTTCTGTAGTGCTGGTAGGACTTGTTTTACTCTTTCTTCGGCGAGCTTTTGCAGCACTCGGCCGACATGTTCATTGTCTAGGTGCAAATCCGTCACAGAAGTGAACGGATCCAGGAGTTCCAGCCATTGGGTAGTTTCTATGCTGGAAGTTTGGGTAGAATCACCCAAGAAGTCGTGCCGCACCAAAGTGGAGAGGAGGGACAAGGATGAGTTGCAGACCTGGGCCAGCAATGGAAGATGCGGATCACTGATTGCTAAGGAGAGCTCCGGAACTAAGGAGCGCTCAAGTTCTCCGCCGAATGCCGTAAATCGGATTTCATAACCGGAAGTGTACACAAATGCTCTGGGGCATTCTTGAACGATTCTGCGTAATTGATCAACTGATGAAGTTGTGGGACGACAAAGTGGGGGTCCAAAAAGAACCCTATCTTGAGTTTGTTGAGAAGGGGAGCCTCGATCTGGGCGAGTAAGTCCTCCAAATACTGGTGAGCACCTCGGAACACAAGTTTGGTGAGAGATGGGAGGACAGAGCGTGTGAGCGAAAGTGAACGTCGACTTGCAGGATACCGAGGGGATTCGAATTCAACGTGAAGGGATTCAAGTCTGGACATGACCGACAGGCAGGCGACCAAAGCCTGGGGCGAAAAGTAACCGGAATAGGGAACATTCCAAAGGTCAAGATGGTAAAGGTGATTGGCTGACAAAAGTAGCTTTGGCATTCCTGGAAACGAACAGTTTTGCAACGAGAGATGTCGCAGGAGTGGGGCTGATCCGCCTAAGAACGAATCCGGAAGGGACGTCACCGGAGTTTCCTCCACCCAAATGTCCAGAATTTTCAGCTCCGGGAATGGTTTCTACATTGCTGTTGCCAACCTTTCCCGATCTGAAGGTGATATGTCCAAGATGACGATTGCATGTATGCGATGGTGAGAGTCCGAATCGAGGAAAGCAGTTATGTTTCCACAGATTGAGGACGAATATGTCATGGGGCATATCACCACCGGCAAGATTGGCCAGACATCCAGCATCTCAGACATCGGTCTTTTTCCTGTGTACAAAAGTCGCTGACCTGTCCACGCTTATCAGTATGACGTGCACATAATCGCCTACACGTCGCTGTTCCGGATTGTCAACAAATTCCACCAAGAAGTTTTCTTGGATCCCACTATACCCAATAGCTTGAATCGCTCAATCGACTTCCGGGCAGTGACGCTGGAGCATGATCGGCTAATGACCAACTGTCGTCAAGGAGTGGGCAAAGCGCTTCGAACAGGATTCGGACCGCTCCGGTACGTGGCACCCGTCGTTTCGGCTATCTCGGACTCGTCTGCGTCGCCCCCGATCTTCTTACACGACAGGCAGGGATAAGTCAAGTCTGCTTATAGTCAACTCAATGGACAATAAAAGATATTTCAAGTGCTGAGTAGGCTCTGTTTGCGGCCACAAATTATATTACATAAGTAATGACTTTAGTTGAGCACAAAAAATGTGACAAAAAAGGTTAAATAAGGACAGTCTACTCATTCCAGCACAACTTTTAGCCAGGCTAGGGTAAATGTTGTGCCAGAATGAGTTGACTGTCCTTATTTACTGTCATTTTCACATGACCTTGCACTTGCCATTTTTGGATGTCATTTCAAGTGCAAAATCAAAACTGCTATATCTCAACAGCTTCTCAACAGATTGCCTTGAAACTTTGACAGTAGAACCTTATATACTGTATCTAGGTGCAGCTAAAATATGGGAGCATAATATTCAGTTCTTGAAATGTTGATTTTCAGGTGCTGACATGAGTGCAAAACTTTGAACTGCCATATCTCAACTGTTTCTCAATCAATTGACTTGAAACTTCGACAATGGGATCTCATGTACTGTATCTAGGTGCAGCCCAAGAGTTGGGGTCTAATTCTTAGTTCTTGAAGTTTTGATTTTTGGGTGTGACCTGAGTGCGAAATTTCGAACTGCCACATCTCAACCATTTCTCAATAGATTGCCTTGAAACTTGGACAGTAGAACCTTATATACTGTGTCTAGGTGCAGCTAAAATATGGGAGCCTAGTGTTCAGTTCCTGAAGTTTCAATTTTTGGGTGCCAATCTGCATGCAAAATTTCGAACTGCCATATCTCAACTATTTCTCAATGGATTGGCTTGAAACTTGGACAGTGTCATCTCATGTACTGTATCTAGATACAGCCAAATAATGGGTTTCACTTGTTGAATTTTCACGTTTTGGGGTGCTGACCAAGTCAGACCAACCCCAAGCATGATAGGATATCCCTACACATGACTATTTACAGCTGTAGCGTGCAATCACAGCAAGGAAAATACAGTGAGACAGATGGAAAACATCACTGGTGGGACGATAGCAGGTCTCTGGACTGTAGCGCGCCAGGTCAGGCACACGGAGTCCATGGGGCTTGATCCGAGGGCAGGTAGGAGCAGAAGGGAGCAGGGGAGAGCAAGGTCGTACCCCAGAACGCAATGCACACACGCATGTGAGAGAGGGTGTGTGTGTGTTCTCAAGGGAATGGTTCACACAGGCAGACAAGATGTTTTAACGCAGAGGCAAAAGCTCCCTCCTATTCAAGACTGTAGCTACTAGCCTTAAATACTGTAGAAGAAAGGTGGGGTGAGAACTAGGTAATCAAAAACATGGATGAGAAGACAATGGCATAAGAATCCTACTGCTCCAATTGTGAGTCCATGAGCATGGGGCAGTGCAGTGAGGATGACAGGCTGGAGTGCTGTGTGTTACGAACCAAGGCCAGGTCCTGGCCGTAGATTGTCCTATTTCACTCAAGAGAGACCTCTTTCACTTTGCATTGCCGACTCCCTTCCATTTTCTGGGCTATCCCTCCTGCGGTACAAGATATCGCTATTGCAAAGGCACTATAACACGACCAGGCACCCGTTTCCTAATCAGGTAATCATTGCGTGGCAGCCACATGGCCACCCAGCCACCAAGGACCCGAAACAGCGGCACAAACTCTTAGAAACTGTTGCATGAATCATCTGACGTCATCAAGGCTCCAATGACATCATGGCTGACTGAGCGACTTCACAGTGACCTCATAGGCTCACTAAGCGCTCCACAGTGACATAATAATGATGTCATCACTCCACAATGATCAGTTATGTGCTCAGTAAGCCTGAAACTTGACACAAGCAAGTTTATGCCTCTGTAGTCCTATTGGATGGTACCAAAGAGTCTAGAATAGTCCCAGTTCTTTGTAATCGACCCTGTACACTGTATATAAGCCCCAATGAAGCATGGCAGTTGTCAGACTGTCCATTTGTGATACTCTCATCTTCCTGGGTACTCCCCCACGACCACTCAGTCTAAAGATTCCCCTCGCCTCCAAGGTACTCTTCTACGACCGCCTTGTTTAAAGCCCCCTTGCTACACTGGCCTCCAGCCTTTGCCTCTGTCTCTTGCAACACCTACCAGTCCCCATCTGGTACCTCCTTGTCGTTTGGCTCGTCCTCTTGTTCAATGCCGCCTTCGCCGTGTACCATCTGTTCCAACCCTTGCCCACCTGCTCCTGAGTCCTTAGTGATCAGCAGTACATGTCTTGACACTGTGGGCAGCGAGCCCTCGGATTGAGTGGTGATGACATCTGTGCATGCATCATCCGAGTCCATACATATGCACGTGGTGGGGGTGAGGACGATGCTTGAGAGACGATGATGAAAGGGGCAAGAGTGGGATTGAAAGGGAGTCAATGATGGGCAAGAGCGATATGATGAAAGTGTGGGGAGCATGAAGCAGACAAAGATACTAGTGGTGCAGGGGATGGATGTAGATGAGGGAGCGCAAGGCATGGGTGAAGTTGGAGGCGATCGAGCTGAGGTGTTGTCGCTGTTCCTGGGCGTAGAGTGGGCGATGCAAGGGAATGACGTTGAGAGGGGCGCGTGAGAGGTAAGTGAAAAGAGGGAAAGGAATGATGATAGTTGGAGGGATGATATGAGGGGAAAGGAGACAAGAGACAAAGGGAAAGGAAGATGTGTGGGCGAGGGACGTGAGGGAGGTGGGGGCAAGTGCAAGTCATGTGAGTTTCCTGGTCAGCAGGCTCAGACACCTTACAGGACTGCTTAGAGGAGGTTTTGCATACTGTCAGGGAATTTGAGGACGTGGGGTGCCATGGCATCTGATGGACCCTCCATTTTTTGGATGGTCGATGTCTTGACCTGGGGTCTGGAGAAGGCGACCTCATGCAACTTTGTGGTTTGCTTGCTTCACCACTCTCCTACAACGGCAGCATAAGAATGAAATAAGCTGAAAGGGTGTTTGCATTGACTTTCCTTGGCAGCCTGTTGAATGGTGACATCAGCCAACCCATGCAGTACCTCCCGGGGTGCCATGAGGCCGGAAGCTGGGAGCCCACCACCATCGTCGTCCTTGTCTGACAAGTCCGCACTCATTGTAGTTGATATTGGGAAGGGCCTCTTTAGAAGGGCACACTTGGGTTCATAGAGCCAGACAAGAACTGACCTTGCTTGACTCAGTGCTGGTCAATGTGTTGCCCTGGAAGCAAACAGGGTTAAAGGGAAATCTGTCATGGGTGGACATCAGGGAGAATGTCACCAGTCCTCCTGCCATTGCAAGGGGCATGAAGGAATCGAGTGGGGGTGAGAGGGGGGGTTCTGTATCCAAGTTATCAGTGGATGCTTTGCCTTGAGGTTGAGGTCAGGAGGTGGCATGATGATGTGTTCTCGCGTCTGGCGCTGGGACCACCAGCGGCAACAAGCATGGAGCTGCGGCAACTGCTTGTGGTATCAACAGGAGAATGATTTATAACTCAAGTCAGTGCAGTTCGCGGCTGTCAGGGAGGGATGGTGAGGATGCATGTGTATGATTTGGTGTATGTTTGCCATGTTACTTGGCTTGACATCTCCGCAGAGGCTCAGGCAAGGTGACATGCTCATCTGGGTGCCTACGGGCAATATTGGAAGGCTCCATGACCTTGTGAGAGTGCGAGCGGAAGATGTGTGAATGGAAGATGGTGGTGAGGGGGATGATCGTAGTATGGAGGAAGGCCCATGACTGGGGATGAACAAGTTACCTGTGAGATTCATTAACTCAGTAGCGATCGCTAGCGCATGCTCTGTCAGAGGATCTAGAGTGGAACCTGTCCATGTTGCAAATGATATTGTTACTGCAAGTAACACATGGCATCTATTAGACCCTCCACATAGAGGCAAAGACAAGAGATGTAGTTGCCCACTTCAAGACAAACTGACTGACAAAGTTCGCTGGGCTGATCGGCAATACTCCCTTCTTTGTTTGGTGATACATTGATCAAGATAAGATGTGGGTTTCATAATAAAAGACAGAGGAGTATCCTTGGATGGCCTTCAGGGAAAGTAGTTGCATGGCAATCCATTGATGCTGTCACCTGCAGAGGAAACATCATCTGCATGGCACCATTATTGACCAGCAAGTCAATTCATGCATTTGAAATCACGACAAAGAGCTGGTTACCCATCCAGATAGAGAAGAGTGGCCCATATATCCTTGACCAGGCTCGTAGAGTGTGCTCAGGATAAGAGTGAAGGAAGTAGTAACAAAGGAGCGGGCCGGGAGGGATCATATGGATATGGCAGGTCCAAAATTTTGCATGCAGATCAGCACCCAAAAATCGAAATTTCAGGAACTGAAAATTAGGCTCCCATATTTTAGCTGCACCTAGACACAGTATATAAGGTTCTACTGTCCAAGTTTCAAGGCAATCTATTGAGAAACAGTCGAGATATGGCAATTCGAAATTTTGCACTCAGATCACACCCAAAAATCAAAACTTCAAGAACTAAGAATTAGACCCCAACTCTTGGGCTGCACCTAGATACAGTACATGAGATCCCATTGTTGAAGGTTCAAGTCAATCAATTGAGAAACAGTTGAGATATGGCAGTTCAAAGTTTTGCACCCATGTCAGCACCTGAAAATTGACATTTCAAGAACTGAATATTATGCTCCCATATTTTAGCTGCACCTAGATACAGTATACATCAGCAAACCACAAAAAGAATTCCCGAGTTTTCATTGGTTTCTGCTGGTTTCCTAGTTTCCGGAAACTGAAAACCCAGAAACTGGGAAACCTGGTAGACATCATGAAGCACACTGGAAAACAATTCAAGTTTTCTATGGTCACATCGACCGTCTGAGTGAGTGATGCTGGCACCTTGCACTGGAATGTGCAGACAACGATGGTGACGATGAATCCCTTCATCATGCTGATGCCTCGATGATATCTGCATTCCATGCTGATCTGTATATACCTGAGAGTCCCCTCAAGGCTTAGATCCGTACCAGCTCGAATTGACTTCCAATTACAAGTAGAAATGATGTATACCCTATTTCTGACCATTTTCAGTGATTTTTTTCCTACTATACTATAGTTCTACCAGTTTCCATACTTTCAACAGGTTTCTGTTAGTTTCTTAGGTTTCCATGAAAGATACTCTCAGGTTGTTTCCAGGAAACCAGACATGGGTTTCCCAGTCTCCTGGTTTCCTGGTTTCTGCTGGTTTTTTTTGGTTTCCTGAGGTGAGAAACTGACGGAAACTAAAATCCATCTTTACTGATGGTATAAGGTTCTACTGTCAAAGTTTCAAGGCAATTTGTTGAGAAGCTGTTGAGATATAGCAGTTTTGATTTTGCACTTGAAATGACATCCAAAAATGGCAAGTGCAAGGTCACGTGAAAACGACAGTAATGTCACATTTTTCGTGCTCAACTAAAGTCATTACTTATGTAATATAATTTGTCGCCGCAACAGAGCCTACTCAGCACTTGAAGTATTTTACTTTTATTGTCCACTGAGTTGACTATAAGCAGACTTGACTTATCCCTTCCTGCCCGTCGTGTTACGTTACAGACGCAACCTGCGAGTTCCGCGTCAAGCTTTCTTCCATTCTATGTCTCTCTGGCGTTGGTTTTGCCAGATTAGCCGGCTCACCTGTGTTTCATTCGCATACAGTTACACCAATTACGCGAGGCTCGTCATGTCTTCTTTCGGGTTCCAAATGTGTTCCAACGGGGCCTTGAAGCCGATGACGAGGTCGTCTTCACAAGGGTGAGAGCTTTCACACCAAAAGGGATATGACACCGGTATTCATCAAGAGCCTGGAGAGCGCCAAGACCGTCGTCACGGTTCTCGTCGATTCCTTGGTCCCAACAGGTTACATACATTTTGCACCAGATGGTACGTGAAACTCTGGGCCACTTCGCTCTGAGCAAGCCTAACGTTGAGATAGGTTGTTTTGTATTTGCCGCGTTCACCTCGGCGTTCATACTCAAGGTACCTCGTCCCGCCTTCTATCACTCCGTGGTCATGGTCGGAGCTTCTGACTTGCGTCTGCTGTAGCTTCTACGCCCAGAATGCGTTATCACCCCGGGGCTTGAAACAGAGGTCTACCAGGGTGATCGAATGCCTCATTGCCACAATCGGGTTTCCCCAAATTGCAATTGATCAGCGCCACACACCTAAGTTGTACTCCCGCTTCCTGGCAAGCTTACTGGCGAAACATAAACGCGACGGCACGGCCCAAGGACGCATGCCTCAACAGGGACCACCACCACAGCAGATCCAGACCGGTTCGAGTACGCCAATGTACCAGCAACCACCACAACCACCACAATCGCAACCACCACAATCGCAACCACCACAATCGCAACCACCACAATCGCAACCACCACAATCGCAACCACCACAGCAACCGCAACAACGACAGCAGCAGCAACCTGCCCCTCCGCCGCAGAACACGACCTCGTCGTCACTATCGTCAGGTGTTAGTGGCAACGCGGGCGCCCCGGATTCGCATCAGTCCGTGCCACAGAATAGTGGGGCTGCGGCTCCGCCCAATTTCACGAATGCAGTTTCGACGGAAGGACCAGGAAACTACGTCCTGGAACAACCACCAGATTTCACGTTTGGTGTCACAGGCCAACCTGGTGAACTGATGGACTTCACGTTTGACACGATCACCACGCCTGGGAACAATGACTTGCTCGCAACTATGCAAGCGATCCAAAACCCGACATGGTGGCAGAATATGATGATGCCAGGGTCAGCAGACGCTTGTCTTCACATCGTCTCGATCAGACTTGGGTTGACATCTAACACTCGCAGGTTCCTTTGGCCGGTGATTCAAGATCATACAAACACGATCGGAATGACATGGATTCCTATCAGGACTTGCAACAACATGCAGAAGGACTTCGCGGCTAAGCACACCCGACCCGGTTACACGCGGTGGGTCTTCCCATGGATTCTTTAAGTCCACGCCATCTGATGGTAGAACCAGGACCTCTGGGCTCACGCATCAGCCAGCCACATTCTTTGCAACAATCCGGCTCATGAAATGTTTGTTCCATCCACGCCTTCTACATCGCCCTTCTTGTATCGATCTGCCCTTGTCCCTCCTCTGCGTCACCTAGGCACATCATGTTGCTTGCTGTGGTATCTCTTTCGTTGCTTTGCATTGGGCCCTTTGATCTTTTGAACGACTACTGGGAACGATTTGTGTTGCTTTTGTTTGTCTGTCCCAGGGGTAGAGAGCCCTTTACTGTTGTGGTTGTTTGCTTCTCGTTTCAGCATTGGCTTTCTGTGTTTTTATTGCTTTTTGTACGTATACAAGGCATCGTCAATGAATCAAGTCCACATATATGGATTTGTTAAATGTGTTGTGTTATCTGGCTCGGCTATCGCCGACTTGATCGGATATCCGAGGAGTCCTGTCCTCGCAACATCTCAACTACTACTACAACATCCCATGCCGACCTCTAAACGTGCAGGCAAAAAGAGGGCAGAAAATGTGCGCTCAACTGCCGTCGCCGGATTAACCGTCTCGCTCTCCGTCCTCAAGGAGACCGCAGATGCGATTCCTCCTCCTGCAGGATCCATCATCAAAGGAACCCTGGGTGGATTACTTCAAGTCGTTGACATCGTCCAGGTAATCTATGCCGCTCCGACAACCTAGGAATGATCTGATATCGTCATACTCCAGACCACGACCAACAACATCAACGACATCGACGAGCTGATCGGCCGCGTGAATACCCTGGAACAATCCGTTTTCAGGCCGCTCAAAGGCAAACAAGATATCCCAGAATCTGTCGTCGATTTCGTCACAAGGTTTTCCAAGTAATTATTCTTCTCCGTCGCTCTCAAATTGGGTGCAATCGTGGCGAGCTGATCCCGATCCCGATTCAGGTCTCTTGAAACCATTACGGATGACCTGCAAACGATCGCGTCGCGTGGAAGGTTGACCCGAATTCTCCGTAGTAAAGAAGATGCGGCCTCCATCCAGGGCCAGATAAAAACGATCACGGGGCTCATCCAAGACTTTCTTGCAAGTTTCCTCCTTCTTGGTCATACGGCTTGATCAGTTCTGATATCATTCGCGAGTCTAGGCTGAAGCGGCCGTGAGCGCCCAAATCCAAGTCATTGTGCGTTATTCTCCGAAATGCCAGATGTGTCTCGTTCATCGGAATTTCTCAGGAAATGCGGCGCGAGGTTCGGGAGGGGAATCAGGAAATTCAGCACGTGGGTCGGGAGGTGGTACGTTTATCTCATCGTGACCAATTGGATATCTCCGACTGATAGCTCACCCAGCAAGCACTTCATGATGTCCGAGGTGAGAAAACTGTTACAGCACACTAAAAATCATTCAACCTTGATTTTAGCTCACGATGATCTATCCAACTTTCCTCGAGCTCGCAAGGCACGTTTTAATTGTCTTGATGAGAGAAAGAGGCATGCGTGTTTCAAAGATACACGCGAGGATCTATTGGCCACCGTCTATCAATGGATCAATGACTCGACGGAGGCTATACAAAACCAACGCCCCGTCACTTCTCCAGTTGACCCTATTCACGTCAACCCAAACAGGCGCCGCATCTTCTGGTTGTCTGGTGTGGCCGGTACCGGCAAGTCCACCATCGCACAGAGCGTTGCCGAGTATTGTGACGGGAACGGTTGGCTTGCCGCGAGTTTCTTCTTCTCAAGTAACGATAGCGAGCGAAACAATCCAAAGCTTGTATTCAGCTCAATTGCTCACCAACTGGGCACGACGTTCCACAAACCACTCGCGCGTTTTATGCAAGAGGCGTTCAAAGACAATCCAGACATTTGGTATTCTGATCCATCAAACCAATTGCAAAAGCTCATCATCGAACCGATACAAATGTCCATCAATACGGGGCAAGCATTTCCATCACCGGCTGTCATCGTGTTAGATGCCCTCGATGAATGCAAAGATGATGACGCGACCTCATTCATCGTGTCGGTGCTTTCGGCCCACATTGATCGCCTTCCGTTTTCCATTTTCCTCACGAGTCGACCCGAGCCTAAACTGCACGTGCCATCCCTCCCTCCTCATCTCCAGTCACATACACATGCGCTCTTCCATCACGAGATTCCAAAATCGTCTGTAGACCATGACATCGAAATCTTCTTGTTGCATGAGCTCACTCATGTTGGGTCCCGCGACCATGGCCTCCGAGGACTTGATTGGTTTACTCAGGGCGATGTCCGCACACTAGTCCAACTGTCAGGTGGATTGTTTATCTTTGCTGCCACCGCAGTTCGATTTATCGAAGATCCTAATGTCCTAAACCCATGGCGACAGCTCCGTGACCTGGTCTCTGCCACACAAATCCCTGGGAAGTCGAATCAGTCTCCTTATCACCATCTAGACCAGCTGTACCTCACTGTCTTGCATAATGCATTTCCACCATCATCATCCCATCCAGACATACTGGGTCGCCTGCGAAGGGTTCTTGGTTGTGTTGTTGTACTCTGTAACCCTCTCTCTGAACATTCGATATCATCATTGCTCTGCGACGATCCAAGCAAAGATGTTCCGATAAAAAGCATTCTTCAGCGATTGCATTCAATTTTCATCATTCCTTCGGACCCTGGGGCTGTCCAAGTGATGCATGCATCCTTCCCGGATTTTATCATTGATCCGAACCGCTGCAAAGAGCCAGAATATCGAATTGATACCTCACTGCACCACGGCTATCTCGCCATCGATTGTCTGAAGAAACTAAACAAGCTTCACCGAGATATGTGCCAGATCGGAGACCATTCAAAGTTGAACAACGAAATTGAAGAAATCTCAAAAAGAATTGAAGAAAACATTCCGCTCGCGATGCAATACGCCTGCCGTCATTGGGCGGATCATTTGGCAAATTCGCGGCCATCGGACGAGCTGTTTGATGTCTTGAAAACATTCTGTTTCGATCACATTTTGTACTGGGTTGAGGCTTTGAGTCTGTTGGACTCGCTAGATGTGGCCATTCCGGCACTGCAACTTGCTCGACAAAGATTATCAGTGAGTTGTGTCGATTTTTGGTGTGGACGGTTCATCACATCATTATAGACGTTGGCCGACGTCAGGCTTCCAATTGGCATCGTTGACATGCTGTATGATCTTGAACGGTTTACGCTTGAGTTCTTTGATCCTATCAGCGTTGCAGCCCTGCATGTCTACCACTCTGCCCTTCCATTCGCCCCACTGGGCTCCAAACTCCGTGTACACTTCCGCGGAGACTTGGAAGATTATGTTACGGTCTTGAATGGGACGGAACAATCATGGAATGCGGAGCTGAGGACGATGGAGGGTCACAAAGATTTGGTCAGAGCCGTCGCGTTTTCGCCAGACGGCACCCGGATTGCCTCTGGGTCAGACGATCGCACAGTCCGGTTCTGGGACACGAGTACTGGCGCCACCGTCAAGACCCTCGAGGGCCACAAAAATTGGGTCAATGCCGTCGCGTTTTCGCCAGACGGCACCCGGATCGTCTCTGGGTCTTTGGATTGCACAGTCCGGATCTGGGACACGAGTACTGGCGCCACCGTCAAGACCCTCGAGGGCCACAAAGATTCGGTCAGAGCCGTCGCGTTCTCGCCAGACGGCACCCGGATTGTCTCTGGGTCTTCGGATCGCACAGTCCGGATCTGGGACACGAGTACTGGCGCCACCATCAAGACCCTCGAGGGCCACAAAGGTTCGGTCTTCGCCGTCGCGTTTTCGCCAGACGGCACCTGGATTGTCTCTGGGTCTTCGGATCGCACAGTCCGGATCTGGGACACGAGTACTGGCGCCACCGTCAAGACCCTCGAGGGCCACAAAGGTTCGGTCAATGCCGTCGCGTTTTCGCCAGACGGCACCCGGATTGTCTCTGGGTCTTCGGATCGCACAGTCCGGATCTGGGACACGAGTACTGGCGCCACCGTCAAGACCCTCGAGGGCCACAAAGATTCGGTCTTCGCCGTCGCGTTTTCGCCAGACGGCACCCGGATTGTCTCTGGGTCTTCGGATCGCACAGTCCGGATCTGGGACACGAGTACTGGCGCCACCGTCAAGACCCTCGAGGGCCACAAAGATTCGGTCTTCGCCGTCGCGTTTTCGCCAGACGGCACCCGGATTGTCTCTGGGTCTTCGGATCGCACAGTCCGGATCTGGGACACGAGTACTGGCGCCACCGTCAAGACCCTCGAGGGCCACAAAGATTCGGTCTTCGCCGTCGCGTTTTCGCCAGACGGCACCCGGATTGTCTCTGGGTCTTCGGATCGCACAGTCCGGATCTGGGACACGAGTACTGGCGCCACCGTCAAGACCCTCGAGGGCCACAAAGGTTCGGTCTTCGCCGTCGCGTTTTTGCCAGACGGCACCCGGATTGTCTCTGGGTCTTCGGATCGCACAGTCCGGATCTGGGACACGAGTGCTGGCGCCACCGTCAAGACCCTCGCGGGCCACAAAGGTCCCGCCAGAGCCGTCGCGTTTTCGCCAGACGGCGCCCAGATCGTCTCTGGGTCATACGATCGCACAGTCCGGATCTGGGACACGAGTACTGGCGCCACTGTCAAGACCCTCGAGGGCCACAAAGGTCCCGTCAGAGCCGTCGCGTTTTCGCCAGACGGCACCCGGATTGTCTCTGGGTCATACGATCGCACAGTCCGGATCTGGGATACGAGTACTGGTGCCGCCGTCAAGACCCTCGAGGGCCACAAAGTTTCGGTCTTCGCCGTCGCGTTTTCGCCAGACGGCACCCGGATTGTCTCCGGGTCAGAAGATCGCACAGTCCGGATCTGGGATACGAGTACTGGTGCCGCCATCCAGACCCTCGAGAGCGACTGGACGTCAGTCCGTGCCATTGCGATACATGGTTTATATTGCGATATTGATGGGTGGGTCTTTAACACTCATTGCACTCATACCACGAGACTCTGTTGGGTCCCCGTGTCTTGCAGGCCAGAATGTCAGGATTCATACAAGTCTAGTCTAGTGCTATGTTTACAAGGTCGCACAGTTATCCTGCACTTCCCACCCAGTCAGTTATCGCAGCTGTCTTAAGTTGCTAAGATGACATTCGAGTTTGCTTCTGGCGCTGCGCCTTTGTTAAATACATCTTACGTGCCAGTTCTACTTACAGCGCATATAATTACATTTCTTGTGAAAGAGAGGAGAATTGTTGCAAGTGTGATTGTCTGTCTTCCAGATTAGCCCTACCAGTCTAACTGTGTAAGTTGGCACTGTAACGTGTAGGTGCTGCCAAGAGGAAAGGTTTGTTCGCCCGAGGGGAACGAGTAGACTCGGTACAGACGTGAGGAGGGAAAATTCAGGCGAGAAGAGGGTCAGCATCGAGTCGGGGCTGTGAGCGACTAGGCGGGGTAGCCGATGGGGCGAGACTGGAGAACGCGGAACGAGAGCACGGGCGAGATCGCCTTCGAACGCAAGTTTGGTGAGAAAAGGGAGAACAGAGCGTGCGAGCGGAGGTGGTAGTCGGCTTGTCGGATACGGAGTCGAAAGCATGACCGACAGGGCGGTGACCCAATCCTGAGTCGAAATGTAACCGGAATCGGGAATAAGCCAAAGTTGAAGGCTGGTAAAGTGATTGGCTGACGAAAGTAGTTTGGGCAGTCCTGGAAACGGACAATTTCCCGACGTAAGTTGTCGCAGAAGCGGGGCTGATGCGCCTAAGAACGAATCCGGAAGGGACGTTATCGTATCTTCTCTCGAGTCCACCCAAAATGTACAGAGATGTCAACTGCGGGAATGGTTTCTCCATCGCGGCTGCCAATGTGAAGCTGAAACTTTGAAGGTGATTGCACATATACGATGGTCCTCCGAATCGAGGAAAGCGGCTGTGTTTCTCCAGTCGAGATATGAAACTGACCTACCTCTCCCCCCAAACTCACATTTCCATAAAAGGAAACTATTACAAAAATATCGCAAACAAACCTCTTGGAACTACGACATGGACTCTCCGAACACAACAGATAAAAATTCTCCTCCTGTTAAATGCAGCAAGCCTGGCTGTAAGAGGTTGGTAATCTCTCAGTTCAAGCGATGTGACCCATGTCGAAATCATCAAACTGGCCTAGTCACCCCTCCATTCTGGCGGTCCTTTGCCTCTCTTTCCCGGCATCACCAGCGCCGACTCACCCACACCTCTCCATTCCACCGACCCTCATCCTCATGCCCGCAGTCGCAGCCACGTCAGTTGCGCCCTCTCTCGGCTCCACCACCAGCCTTCCGTCCTTCGTCGCAGCATCAGTCCCTCCATCATGACGATTCCCAACCGGTGCTATGACCGGGATCTCGAAGGCTTCGTGGCTGCCTCATCACGACGTCGCATGTGAAAACGTTCTCCAGTATCACAGCAGTTTCAGAGTGTTATGTGGTCCCTTCGTACGTGCACGCCCCCTGTCCCATGAAGATTGCGACAAGCTGTTCTGACACGGACTCCACCCGGACGACCGCAAGATGGTTTCCCGACGCCTCGACCCCTGGCGCATAGATGAGCGACGAAGACTCTATTACGATTTCTGAGAGGTATTCGACACCGCGGTCGACATCTTCTCTCAAGACCCTCGCGACATCCGCTGGGAACGCGAACTTGACTCCCGCGATGAAGACGATTTGGACTTAATTTACCCCACATCCACACCAGCTCTCGCCTTCCTCCCTGCCGTCCCCGCACGTCCAGCGTTGCCTGGCATCGCCTTCATGTCCCCCGCTTCCATCATCCCTGTGGTTCCCGCACTTCCAACCTTGCCTACCTCCCCTCACCTTTGAATGTCTCCCCTCCTCCAGTCGCCTTCGCCTTCACCCCACCTGCCGTCATCAATCCCATCTCGCCAACCGCGGCCGTCTCACTCCCAGTCGCGTCCGTTCCTGCGTCTGTACACGCCCCAGCCTCCTCTGCCTCGTCCCCCGTCCCTCTCCCTTCCATCGTCATTTCAGCCTCGTCCACCGCCGCCTCTACATCTCCCCTCTCCGGCCCAGTTCCCGCGCCGCCCATAATGCCCACCGCCACCCCAGTCATCGTCAGTCCTGCAACCGCCGTCTCAACGCCCATCTCTACGCCTGCCCCAGCCGTCTCCGTTGTGGCTGTACACGCCCCGCCTGCTGCAGCTCCGTCTCGCGTAGCCTCCCCTGCCTCAGTCATCTCCTCACCAGTTCTCGCGCCGCCCTCAACGCCACCCGCCTCCCCTGCTTCGCCAGCCATCATCTCAGCTCAGTCCGCCACCGTCTTAGTCTCACCCCCAGCAATTATCTCAATGATGTCCGCCGCATACGAAGTAGTAGTCACGCACGATGCCAGCAACAATGCACCATCGTCACCTCATGCCACCAGCATCACCCAAGATGACCAAGAATGCTGTGGACTTGAGCTCAGCAACACGCCGTTGCAGAAGGAGTAGCCGCCTCACTGGCGCCACAGGAGAAGCCGCCGACGCAAGCACCACGCCGCACCGTGCCACCTCTTCCATCACATCCCTGCTCACACATACGCCCTCATCCACATGTGTTTCCACCACCTGCAGTGGCGAAGACCTCGTCGCCGTGGCCGCGAGGTGATTGCCAGAGACCCGCTCACATCTCATTTTTGTACACTGACCCCACACTCTCTAGCTTGACGACTACAGCAAGTGTTCGCAAGGCGAAGCATGCCGTTCGCCACCTCTCACCCCACCCACTCGTACGCCATCGCCTACACGTGCCACCGCCACCTGCTATGGAGATGACCCCGCCACCGCCACCGCAAGATGACAAATGCCACCCCCGCGCAAGCTGCCCCCGCATCTTCCACCTCCATGTCTGCTGCCATCTTGCCACCACCCTCACCCTCTTCTCCATCACCTCCATCTGCCACGACTCCCATCCCTCGTCTCCGTCGACCGCCACCACCACTACTTCCCGCATGATGGAGGACCGCCCTCCCTCTCGCTCTTAACAATTTAACGCATGCCGCAGACGCGGATGCAGACGACAACCCCATCCAAGATGAAGATTGACTGAGGACAGTCAAAATTTCCCCTGGGAGGTGTAAGGTATGTGATCTGGCTGAGCATGGAATCACACGAGTTGTACTCACCCCCACACCAGTCTGCAAAAACCAAGAAGCCAAACTGCTGTGTGCAAAGTGCTCTTCTGCTCCCTTCTGCTCCTACCTGCCCTTGGATCAAGCCCCACAGACTCTGCGTGCCTGAACTGGCATGCTACAATGCCTTTTCTCCTGCTCTCCTGCTCTGCCTTTCTTCATGTCTCACTCCCACTCCCGACCAGCCTCATCCACCTTTCATCCTCTCCAACAAATTTGGATGAATAATGCATCCTCTTTGCCTCCTCACTCATTTCTACTTTGCTTCCCCCTTCATTCTCCACCACCCATGTCATCACTCCCTGCCCATTGCCTTTCAAGTGGGCCCTCATTGGGCCATTGCCTTTCATCACCTTTCCACCTCCTCTTGCCATTTCTTTTACCATCAGATCACCCATCTCAGCTTGAGCCCCACACCTCCTCCCACTTGCCTTGTGTGCTCCTCAGTCACCATCGCCACCACTGCTGGACGCCTTGTGCTGTTCCCCTTCAGTCGCCTTGATGCCGGTCCTTGGAACAGCAGTAGAAGGAAGGATTCAAATGTTTCAGGACTACAAGGTATGATACCCTGGTCTGACTCCCCTTACAATTGTCTCTATTTTCTTTCACCTTATGAATCACCTTTGTTTCTCTTTTACCTCACACTACTTCCACCCACCTCCAATCACTATACTCTGCCACCTTGATGAAGTTTCGCTCTACACAGTCCGTACACGTCTCACTCCATGTCTCCCTCTTTGTCTCTTCTCCCACTTCTCTTCCAAAATTGCAATGTTGTCTTTTACCATAAATACTTAGCACGAACAATGCAAAACGGTGTGTGTTGTGTCCCTCTTGAAAGCTGAAGTCCAAGCCACCCCTAAGACTCCCCAAATGTCCCTTCATCATTTTATCTTCTTCACTTCTCACTCTGCCCCCAGGCCTTCACTTTGGACAAACGCTTGAGGATCTCCATCTCCTCATTTCCATGTCTGGGGTCTTGCCTCATTTCTCACCCAGGTATCTGGTTGATGCTCACTTGTCTCGGTCCAACAGCTTCGCTCCTACTCACTCATGTGCCCCCGGAGACACCACAAACAATGCAACATCCACCCCCATAGGAGTGAACCCAAAATGTGGCATCCTGCGCATTGGCTTTGGAAACTCCATCAGCAACATCCTCGCGTGTGACCACCCTCTGGCTCATCTATTGCTGTAACTACTGAAAGGCTGCCATCGGTAAGTCTAGTCATCTAGTTGGCTCCCTTGAAGGCTTCTCCATTATTTTTAATATGTATTCACACTCAACATGTTATGTGCATAAAATTTGTAAGAATTTCCTTTTACAGAAATGTGAGTTTGGGGAGAGGAAGGACACTTGAGATATGATTATGAGTATAAAAATGTTGTGGGACCTATCACCACCACCGGCAAGCCTGGCCAGATCTCAGATGCTGGTCTCCTTCCTCTGTACTCAAGTTACAGGTCCAGGTGATGTGGCGATGCCAACACAATATATCTCCATCTTTGACACACATGGGCTAGTGTATGCCATCTTCTTGTTCTAATGTGCCAGGCACTCCAGTTCAAATAGAAAAAGATTATTTCCTAGAGGATGTCATTGGGGAGTGTGTTGATTGTTGCCTGGTTCAAGATCAATTGTGGTCATTTGAAGCATGGATGCGGGTCAGCCCACAGTATACAGCTGACAGGTTTGACAGGTATGGGTATGGTTGCTGAATTGCCATACCTGTGGCACACCGTACCTGTCAGTGGTATTTTGCCATGGGTGCATTTTTTTTGTTTCATTCAGCACTCACTCTCATCCTCTCTCTTCCCACTAAACAGTCCCTCGTTGCCCTTCAAGCTGCCTCCCCACTCCCTTCTCCTGTGTCACTGCAGTGGTGACCATGACCATGATTCAGGCATGGCCATAGTGACCTCACAACAGCCACAAATTGTGAGCATGGCCCATGGTCACTGTGATGATCTGGCTGCCATGACAGCAACATGTCCATTTTCCTTTGTACCTCAATGCCCTCTGCTTTGCAAGCTTGCAAGCTCCTCTGGCATGCATAGTGACTCCAGGCAAAACCCACAAGAACAACACCCAATGGCCATGACAAATCCATGCAACCTCAAACTCAGTGCACATTTTGTTTTATTTTTTTTCTCTGCTCACTTTTTCTAATGAGCACACCTTGGACCATGATGATGGTAGAGCCATCAAGGTTGGCCTCAAGTTGTGCACTGTGACACACATTTTCCCATGTCCAGGGATTTTTGTGCTTGACAAGTGGGTGTCTTTCTTTTTCTTTTTTGCAGGTCCTCTCTCTCCATGGCCAACATGACTACCTGCCTCCATGGACAAGCCTCCACCTCATTACCCACAGCAAGCCACATTTCTGGCTCACCTGGAACAGATTCGTGCATCTGTTATTTTGTTTTTGTGGCTTCTGATTTTTTTCCCCTCTCCAGTCTCCTATACATGCCAGTTCCCTCAAGTATCACTGGCCTCCTTTCTCCCAGATGCATGTGTGTGTTCCCTTTGTTTTTCCCCTCCATTTCCTCAGTTTTCCTTTTTTTTTTCCTTTTGTTTTTCTCTCATGCAGCAGTGATGACAATGATGTCACTGTCATGGTGGCAACCACAACCTGATAGCCATGACCACAATTGTGATCATGGAATAGCACAAGCAGCCACCATGAGTTTTCCCATGCACAGTCATTCTTGTGCATTGACCAAGTGCATTTTTCATCTTCATTTTCTTGTCCTCTCTCTCCTTCCCTTTCCTCCATCATCCTTCCTCAGATAGTAACATGTTGGCCAACTTTTACAACCTTGGCTTCAAGGTCTATATGTTGTGAATCAAGGCCAAGATCTGGCTGTCAGAACTCACTGTTGAACAATCCAGTTCAAGAGCAAGAGGAGAGCTCAGAGATGAGTTGATACATGTCTAAGATGGTGTAGACAATTAAGAGCATCAGGAGGAGTAGAAAGGTACTGGTACAGGAGCAGTGAGATAGAGACAAGTGGTAGAAGAAGCCAGGATGCTTGATAGGGCAGTCACAAAGGAGTACCCTCAGTAGTGGAGTGCCACAAATCAAATGGACAGTCTGAAGACTGTCTGCTACTTTATTGAGTGCTTATGTCACTGACTGGGGGTGGTGTTGCTGACAAATTGGTTCTTGTGTGAGATGTGCACACTGAGTCAAGCAAGAACAATAAGTTCTCACAAGATTCAGGGATCTCAGTGATGACAATGCCAAGGCAATTGTGTACTGCAGAAGAGAGAGATAGTCAATAAGTCTTCACATTTGAGGACTTGGAGAATTGATAGAGTTTTTGAGACAATTGCTTGAGTTCTTGCAAGCCTACAAGTTCTGAGGTGTAATCCAGTGATATTCACTGTTATGGTGTCATGGCCATTAGAGTGTTAGCTCAGGGTTCAGTGGGGCCAAGTCCCTGTGACTTGGTTCAAGGGTTCAATGGGGCCAGCTCAAAGAGACTGGATCAAGGGTTTAGTGTCTCAAGACTAAGTCAGACAATGACTCAGCCCACAGACAGAGTCAGTCTTCTGGTTTCACAGAAGAGGAGGATGATGAGAGAGAAGCAGAGGAGGAAGAGGAACACAAAGGTCCCTTGTGATGAGCTCAAGTCAAGCAGAGTATAGACCAGCACAAGCAAGTTGTGATTGAGAGAGGGTACAGGACAAGGGATGCGACAGGAAATGGGACAAAGCTAAGCTTGGGGCATTCCCCAGCTTTTACAGGTGCTTAAATACTGTATCTAGCAAGGCTGTACAGTACTATATGTGGAACAATAGATAATACTAGACCAATAGCAAAAGGAGCTCAAACAATAGATGAAACATAACCAGTGAAACAATAAGGGACCATCAACATCAAGGGATGAAATGGTAACTGAGGAGATGAGGGTGAAAATAGAGAACAATAATCAAGGGGAAAGAAGTTTAGTGACGAACCACATCAGGAGGGTAGATCATAACATTCACAGGAGAACAAGCCTAAGGCTTGTTCTCTTTGAAGAGATGGTTTATATACATTTAGGAATGCTATATCAAATAGCTTCCTTGAGGCAGAAGCATTGTATTGTGCAGGCAATCAGGGGCTGGGAACAAGGATAAGTCATGGTAACAACAAGTCAAGTATTTGAGTCATATGGAATGAGTCATGTGCGTGTTTCAGTCTGGATTGGCTATCCCAGTTGCCAGTCTGGTCTGATGGGTCAGTCCTGTGACAGCTTATATACTACAAGGGAACTACTAAATAGAGAACAGGTCATAACCTTGTTATCAAGCACAATAGGAGATGAGTGGGACATCGGAGAATGCTTAGTGAGCATACTCAGTCATGCTCAGTAAGCTGCTGAGTAAGGAGACCCTAGATGATGAGTAAGGGCATGTAAAGTCCATGTGTCCACTACCTTAGTGCATGTGTAGAGCACCTGATTCATTTACTGTAAGTTAGTTTAGGGCTGGTCTTTCTGAGACTTGGAGTATTTGACAGTGAGGAGGTGTTCCTTATAAGACCTCTTATAAGGTTCTATTAGGGTCCTTAGAGTTGACCCTAATATTAGTATTAAGGTCCTTAGTGTTGCCTTATAGTTTGTTCTACAGTTATTAGAGTTAGTCTAATAACACATTCTAGGGCCTATGGTATCTTTGTTAGCATCCAATATAAGAACTTTAGGGTCGTCCCAAAGGGTCTCTAGAAGGCCTCTAATGATGTCCTTTACTGCTAGATAGGTTGCCAACAAGTAGGGCTTGCTGTATGTTGATTGTGCCTAGAATCAATTGCACAACAATGCATGCATGATATTGTGGACACCTCTGCTCACCCATTTTGGCCATGTGAACAGGGTGGCATCATAGAGCCTAGGTTTCCTCTAATAAGGAAGGGTCCTTCAAGGGCCCTTTCTGGGAAATGGTTCATGACACTAGCCATGTTACGCTCTATTTTGCTCAAATAACTATTTCTACTTCATATCATCTATCTGCTTCTACTTTCAAGGGCTGTTCCCTTCTACAAGCATAGAACACAGGCAATCACCATCCTCCAACTCTCTGTGGCTTGCTCAGACACCCTCCTCCCTATTTGGGTAACCCACCATGTGCTAGCCACATGGCCACTCAGCCACTAAGTCCCAAAACACTGGAAGGACTCCTAGGCCTCCTAGAATGACCCATATAATGTCATGAAGCTCCACTGACATCATGGCTGACTAAGCAAGCTCCACTATGACCTCATATGCTCACCAAGCACTACACAGTGATATCATTATGATGTCATTGCTCCACAAAAGCCCCCAAGCATCCTGAGTCATTGTTATGGTGTCATGGCCATTAGAGCATTAGCTCAAGGTTCAGTGGGGCCAAGTCCCTGTGACTTGGTTCAAGGGTTCAGTGGGGCCAGCTCAAAGAGACCAGATCAAAGGTTTAGCATCTCAAGACTAAGTCAGACAATGACTCAGCCCACAGACAGAGTCAATCTTCTGGTTTCACAGAAGAGGAGGACAATGAAAGAGAAGCAGAGGAAGAGGAACATGAAGGTTCCTTGTGATGAGCTTAGGTTGGGCAGAGTGTAGGCCAGTACAAACAAGTTGTGATTGAAAGAGGATACAGGGCAAGGGATGTGACAGGAAATAGGACAAAGCTAAGCTTGGGGCATTCCCCCAGCTTCTACAAGCACTTAAATACTGTATGTAGCGAGGCTGTACAGTACTATATGCGGAACAATAGATAAAAGGTAAGCCAATGGCAAAAGAGGATCAAACAATGGATGAAACACGACAGGTGAAACAATAAGAGTCCATCACAATCAAGGGATGAAACAGTATCCAAGGAGACAAGGGTGAAGGGTAGAGAACAATAACAAAAGAGGTTGGTAACAAACTGAAAGAGGGGTAGATCATAACATCATGCCCCCCTCATGCTTAGTTCTCCGAACTAATTGGTGTCAGGTCCCAACTCATGGAGATTGTCACCTTCAACCTCTAACCAGGTGCTCTGAGACCCCATTGCCCTGAGACAGTAGCCTCTGTAACTTCTATGAGTCCTCTTGAGGATACAGTCTGCCTGACTGCTACAATTGGTGTGAGGTTTGTTACAGTCCTTGTTCCAATGACCCCTAGTGTTGCAGTGTTTGCAGACATGCTGACATTTTTGAAGCTGATGACGTTGTGCTTTGGTCATGCATGCAGGGGTAAGAGAGGTGTTGGGAGTACTAGCGTTGTCAGAGAACATTTGTGGGAAGTGGGAGGGGGCTCCCATAGGAGCATCATTCTGAGACTGATCAACAGTTTGAGGGAGGTACTCGAGTGGGGGGGTCAGGGAAGGAGGAGGGTGGACTGGCAAGGTAGGGGAGGAGAGTGTGGAGGGTTGCTTTAAGACCTCAATTTTGTCATAACTCCCTGCCAGTGAATAGAAGGGACCAGTGATGCAGGTAAGACCTCCATTGGTCATCATGTTGTTGAGTTGGTGATGGACTTGGACAGACGTGTTGTTGGCATGGAGGCAACTATGAATGGTGGTGGACTCTTTGGTGTAGGACTGAATCTCATGGAGCTGGTTAGCAAGTTGGTGTTGGAGTATGTCCATAGCTCCTTGAATGGCAGCATGCTTGGCTTCCAGGACTTTTAACTGTAGTGAGCTGTTACAAAGGTGGTAAACATCCATGAGGGCCCCAGGGTCGTGAAGGTTTTCAAGTGCCTGGGCAACATCGAAATGGAAGGGGTAATCCTCAACTAAGAGGTGAAGGTCAGAGGCAGTGGTAGAGGGGTGAGGGGCAGAGACAACAGGTAGGGCAAAGAGCTTTTCTCCATAAGTGGGTTCTCCTCAACCCATAGTTCCTAAAAGCATGGGTTCATCATTCCACAAAGCAACTCATAAGTAAGGGACTAGGCGTCGTCACTCATTATTATTGATATAAAGGGGGGGAACGTGTGTGTAAGGTTCATAAACAAACCAAGGGGGACCAGGGTGAGTGGGGTCTATTTCAGTAGGGGTAGGCAAAGGACTTCCTTCATGAATGGCAAGTGGGTTGAGGGTCGCAGAGAGGTCTTGGAGTTCAGCTTCGTCAGGAACAATGAAGGTATGTTGATCAATGATGTGTTGTATGACTTCAGGTGAGAGGGGTTCTTGTTTGATGGTGGGGGAAGGGGTAAGAATAGGTAGGGGAGATGATGAGGGAGCAGGGGAAGACATAGGAGTATTGTAAGTGGAGGTAATGTGGTCGTGATGCCAAGCTGACCACTCTGAAGGAGTGGGGGTATTTATGGGAACTGACCATATGATATCATTCCATACTAAGTCCATAAGTACTGCCCTTCACATGGACAGATGAAACCCAGAAAAATGGGGGTCCATCATGAGAAGGTGAAAGCTGCGGAAGTCACCAGGGGAGAGAATTCCAGAAAAGAGTTGTTCCCTGGCAGCTAAGTTGAAGATAGTGTGTCTGCAGTCGGGGATAGTAGGGTCATTAACTGAATAAGAAGGGGGGTTATGTGAACTAATTCAGGGAAGTAATGTATGTTGTTGTATTGTAAGTCCCTGGAACTGGTGTTCCAGATCATCTAAGATTTTGCCAGAATGGTGGGATTCTGCAGGGTCAGAGTTAGGTGGACATGGAACAGAGTTTGGTGGGTTGTTGCAGGTGGAAAATGGTGATGGCATCTTGGGTGTTTTTAAGGTTCGAGAGGGGCTCCCAAGTGTCTTCTGCCACGGAGTACCCCTTCCATTGGACCCTATACTGGAGTCTGTTTCTATGGGTGTGCTGCACAGTGATCTTCTCAACCTCATATTCTCCCGAAAGGAGATCAGGTGGAGGCTTGGGGAAATTTGGTCCATGTTTGGCTGTTTCGGTGACCAGAGATAGGAGGGAAGCATGAAACACATTGTGAATGTTCCACTGGGGGGGTAATTGAAGTTGATAGATGATGTGAGAAATCTTTTTGGTGATGGTGAAGGGGCCACACCATTTGGGGTGGAACTTCTGAAACTGATGGGGGGTTTTTAGGTTAGTGCCCTCCAACCAGACCTTTTGTCCTTCCTCAAACCCCTTGAATTTAGTTTCCTTTACCCAATTGTTTTGTGCCTGTTTCATGGTTTCCTGAGCTGATTCCCTCATGTCTTTCAGAGCTTGGAGTCATTCTTGAATCCCTGGAAACTTGAACTTTAGTTGAGTGCCAAGTCCTTGTAGGTTGAAGCCTATGAGTAGCTTGTATGGAGTTTTCTTGGTGGTGGTGGATTTGTGAGCGTTGAAATGATACTGGGCTATGGGGAGCCAGTGTGCCCATTCTTGTTGTTTCTCTCCTGTGTAGATGTGCAGGTATATTTCCAGGGTTTGATTAGTTCTTTCTGACTGTCCATTGGTTTGAGGGTGATAAGTGGTACTTAGATTATGATTTGGAGGGAACTCCAGTCCATGGGAAGGCATGTCATAAAAATAATTTGGCCATTTCCAGGGTTCCTATGTCTTTACGGCAAGGTACAAAGATTGCCACTTTGGTGGAGTCATGATCAGTGATGGTCATAATGGAGTTGTACCCTTCTGATAGGGGGAGATTGACAATCCAATCAATGGCTATGGTTGTCAAGACACGTACTGCTGATCCGTGTGGACTCAGGAGCAGGTGGGCAAAGGTCGGAACAGATGGTACGCGGCGTAGGCGGCGTTGAACAAGAGGACGAGCCAAATGACTAAGATGTACCAGATGGGGACTGGTACGTGTAACTGGAGGCAGAGGCGAAGGTTAGAAGCCAGTGCAACGAGGGGGCTTTAAACAAGGCGGTCGTAGAAGAGTACCTTGGAAGCGAGAGGAGTCTTTAAACTGAGCGGTCGCAGGGGAGTACCCAGGAAGATGAGAGTATCACAAATGGACAGTCTGACGACTGCCATGCTTCATTGGGGCTTATATACAGTGTACAGGGTCGATTACAAAGCACTGGGACTATTCTAGACTCTTTGGTACCATCCAATAGGACTACAGAGGCATAAACTTGCTTGTGTCAACTTTCAGGCTTACTGAGCGCATTACTGATCATTGTGGAGCGATGACATCATTATGATGTCACTGTGGAGCGCTTAGTGAGCCTATGAGGTCACTGTGGAGTCGCTCAGTCAGCCATGATGTCATTGGAGCCTTGATGACGTCAGATGATTTATGCAACAGTTTCTAAGAGTTTGTGCCGCTGTTTCGGGTCCATGGTGGCTGAGTGGCCATGTGGCTGCCACGCGATGATTACCCGATTAGGAAACTGGTGCCTGGTCGTGTTATAGTGCCTTTGCAATAGCAATATCTTGTACCGCAGGAGGGATAGCCCAGAAAATGGAAGGGAGTCGGCAATGCAAAGTGAGAGAGGTTTTTCTTGAGTAAAATAGGACAATCTTCGGCCAGGACTTGGCCTTGGTTCGTAACATTCATCCCCTCTTTATAGACTTGTTGCTCCTGCAACAGTAGGGATTTGTTTCTTTGGAAGGTGGAGTAGTTTGCATATGAAAAGTCGAAGTCTGTTCGTTCGTGGGGAGTTCTTCCTTGTTCTATGATTTGCTTTGGGGATGGCTGTGGTCGATTGGGTGCATGTGGTCGCAGGAGTTCTCTGAAAAGTTCGTTGGTAACAAGGATAAAGGTAGTCATCGACAGAGGTCATGATGAGAGTTGTTGGTTTAGGGGTTACTCCTGGTGGGAATTGTTCTAAGCGCCTTCGGATATTTCCGATGGAAGTCTTTAACAAGTGATTGCGCTCTTGATAGGTTAGATGCTGGCTCCCAAGTATTTTCTGCAACTGTATACCCTTTCCATTTAACTAGGTATTGGATTCCTTTGCGGTTTGGGGAGAGCCGAGAGTTTAGGATCTGTTCTACTTCATATTGTTCTTCACCTTCGACTAATATTGGTGGCGGGTTTGAAAAGTTAGGACCATGGGCAATGGTTTCTTTGTAAGGTTTAATCAGGGAGTGGTGAAAAACCGGGTGTATCTTCCAAGACTTTGGTAGCTCGAGGCGAACGTTTACTGGATAGGCAGTGGTGACTTTGAATGGTCCCATAGCGTCGAGGGGCTAGTTTTGCTTTTGGGTGAGTGGTTCGTAGATTCGTGGCTTCCAGCCATACTTGATCCCCTTCTTTAAAACGAAATGTGGAGGATTGAGGTCCTGATTGCTTCATGATTTCTGTTGCTCGGTTCAGGGAGGCAGCTACTTCTTCTCTGAGTTGGTTTAGTCTTGATAGTCTTTCTTGGATTGAAGGGAATTTTGATGTAAAGGCAAGGGGCGGAGCAAATGTTGGGTTAAAGCCATACCAGACTTCAAACAGGGGGTTTGTTCGTAGCACTGTGTTGTCTGGCATTATGTGCGAACTCCATAAAGGGAACTAGTTCTGCCCAATTGTCTGCTTGATGGTTGCAAAATATTCGTAGGTATTGTTCTAGTTCTTGGTTAACTCGTTCTGTTTCTCCATCTGTCTGTGGGTGATATGCTGTGCTTAATGATACTTTGACGTTTAACTTCTTCCATAGTTCTTGAGTGACTTTTGCTGCGAACTGAGGGCCTCTGTCCGATATTATTTGTGTTGGGAGCCCTATTCTTCTCCAGACATTGTTCATGATTAGTGTCGCTGTTTCGTCTGCTGTGATCGTCTTGTGGCAAGGGGTAATGATTATTGCTTTACTGAATCGATCTACCACGACTAGGAGGCTGTCGAAGCCTTGTGAAATCGGTAGGTCCGTGATAAAGTCCATAGTAATGCTTTTCCATACTTCTCCAGCTGGTGTAATCGGTACAAGGGGTGTTTCTGTCTTTGGACGGTTCTTTGTACTTTGGCAAATTGCGCAACCATCTACATAACTTTTGACATAGGTTAGCATTCCTGGCCACCAATAGTTTCGGCTGATTAGTTCATAAGTCTTCCATTGGCCAGGATGCCCAGTGGCAAGGGAGTCGTGGTGTAGTTTTAGAATTTTCTTTCTTAGGGTGTCGTTGTTTGGGATATAGACTTTTCCTTTGAATAGTATTAGTCCATCTTCAAGGTTCCAGTCCTGTAAGCCTTTGGATAGTCGCCTTGGTCCATTCTTTATAATGATTGCTAACGCGTTAGATACTTCTGGGTCATAGTCTTTGCTAGATCGTAGTTGTTGTCGAAGTTCCTGGTCGCCGATTGGTTCTGTAGCAGAGGTGCGTGTTGCTCTAATTTTAAAAAATTTGTCATCTAGGAGCACCTTTCCATCATTTTCGTTTTGTATCCCCTCTTTAAAGTCTGGCCGCCTGGACAGACCGTCTGCTTTGTTCATAGTTCCTGGGTGGTGGGTGATGGTGAAGTCGAAATTGCTGAGGAGGAGTGCCCATCGGGCTTGTCGTCTCGTGAGTTTCTGTTTTGTCATGAAGTATGTCAAGTTATTGTGGTCTGTCCATAGATCAATGGGGTGTGTAGCGCCTTCAAGGTAGTGTCGGAAGTGCCAGAGGGACAAAACGATAGCAAGGAGTTCTTTATCATAGATCATGTAATTTCGTTGTGCGGGGTCCAAGGATTTCGAGAAATAGGCTACTGGGTGATATCTGTTAAATTCATCGGGTTGTTCCAAGATTGCACCGACTGCAAAGTCACTTGCATCGCAGATGAGTCGAAAGGGTTTCGTGTGGTTAGGTAACATGAGGATTGGGGCCAGTTGTGAATGCTTGGATTAGTTTCTGAAATGCTTGTTCTTCATCGTCTTCCCACTTGAAGGGGTTTTCTTTCTTTGTTAAGTTAAACAAGGGCCGTGCTATTCGAGAGTATTGGTGGATAAATCGTCGATAGAAGTTGCAGAATCCTAGAAACTGCTTGTACTTCCGTAACATTGGTCGGAGTAGGCCACTTTGTAATGCCTATTAACTTGTCTTGGTCCATGGATATTCGTCCTTGGGAGATATTGATGCCTAGGTAACTAATAGAGGTTTGTCGGAAAGCACATTTCTCTGGTTTCAAGTATAAGTCGTGGTCTTGGAGTGTTTTTAGGACCTTATGTGTCCAGTCGTCTAGTTCGTTCAAGGTTTGCGCCATGATTAGTATATCATCTAGATAAACAACCACTCGTTCAGTGGCAATGTATTTCGCTAGGATGGTGTTCATAAAGCGTTGGAAAGTGGCTGGGGCGTTGCAGAGACCAAATGTCATTATCAATGGTTCGAAGAGTCCTAATGGTGTCTTGAATGCTGCAAGGTGTTCATCGCCCTCTCTGAGGCGAATATTGTTGTATCCCCATCGTACGTCAAACTTGGTAAAGTATTGGGCTCCTTGGAGTTTGTCAATTAATTCAGGAATCAAGGGTAGTGGATACGCGTCTTTGACAGTTGCTGTATTCAGGGCTCTGTAGTCTTGCACGGGTCGTAGATTTCCTCCTTTCTTTTCTACAAAGAAGAATGGGCTGGCAATAGCTGCTTTTGATGGTCGGATTGTGCCTCTTTTCAAATGTTCGTCTAAGTATTCTTTTAGGGCTTGTAGTTCCTTAGGAGTAAGTCGATAAATGCCAGAATTGCGTCGGGCGATCCCTGGTTTTAGATTGATTGCATGGTCCCATGGTTGGTGAGCAGGAAGGCAGTTGAGAAGCTTGTTCATCGAAAACCTTTCGCCATTTCAAGAATTGGGCAGGGGATAAGTTCGTCTAATGTCTTAGGGGGTGTTTCCTGCATTGGCTAGCTTGGTAGCTGTGGTTGATTTGGCTCTTATGCTGATTGTTATTGGGCTAAACGCATCGTGGATTTGTTCGTCAACACATGGGTTCAATGGTCCTTCAGTATCTGGGAAGATTAGTAGCAGCAATGTCCTGTAAACTCGGGTTCTTCTTCTTCAGGGAAAGTAAGCGCTTGTATTTGGTAATTCCGTGTTCCAGATGCAGATGCAATGGTTATGCTTGGGTGTGTGGTAAGGCAAGTTCGGGGGCAGTTCCTCAGTGTGATTGTATCATTTGCCCAATCAATATCTGGGTTGTGGTGTCGTAGCCAATCTGTTCCTAAGATAATGTCGTGATCTCCAATGTTAGTGACAAGGAATTCTGCTTGTTCGTCATGAGTGGCGCCTGTGTGCGCTTGAATGCGAAGTCTTTGGATGGTGCTAAAGCGTATTAGTCCATTGGCATTTTGTGTTCCGTCTACATTTTGTGCTGGCAAGGGTTTGATCATAGTTCGAAGGTGCAGGTGGTGTCTTTGTGCAAATCGTTCATGGATTATCATTCCTTCTGCTCCACTGTCGAGCAGGGCTCTTGCACCGATTTCTTTGCCGCTTGTCTTCCCTACTAAGGTAACTTTCAAGGCAATGGAAGGGGAGCGAATATTCTTGGTAAAAACTTTGGGGTAATTGATTTCTCTTTGTATCGTACTGATTTGGACCGTGTCCCTCCTCGGTGCAGAAGGGGGTCCAATTAAAAATCCATAGGAGCAGATCATTGGGCGGAGGATCGAGTCTGTAAGTGTTTCTCTCCAAGTTGTTAGTGAAGCAACAGGAATGGGTTCTTCTTGCACAGGTTCGATGTTTTCATCTTGGATGGTTGTGGCTCTGACTGTTTGGGGTCGAGATCCTTGTTGTTGGCGTCCTTGAGCTGCTTTCTTTGCTCTACATTGATTTGCCATATGATTCTTCTTTCCACAAGTAATAACAGAGATTGTTCTTGCGTCGAAATTCTTTCTCTGCACTGTGAGGGGTTTCCTTTCACTTCTGGATTCCCAGGGTCGTTCATTGGGCTCTCCTTGGTACAAGTTAATTTCCAATGGATTATCTGATCCTTGAGTGTTCAATC